>JBBIGA010008188.1:0-15395 GCA_037576975.1 Alestes dentex | reverse complement strand
TACCACACAGAGGAACGATACACTGAAGGTACACACACACACACAGACACACACACACACACACACACACACACACATACACACACTGCTCTTTTGCTCTGTGCCTTCCCGTTCATTGACCTGTCTGCACTGAGCGCGGTCCACCAGCTGCCACATTATTTCCTGTTCAGTGGCCATGTCTGAATGAAAAGCACAACCCTTTCCTTCCCTCCTTCCACAACTCTGCATCCCTCTTTTCCTTCTCTCTCTCTCTTTCTGTCCACTCTGTCTCTGCTTGATCCTGTGGAAGTTTTTCTCTCACTCGATTCATTTCTTGTCTCTATCTGTTTCTCTGTCTGTTTCTCCTAAATACACCACCCCCTTCGCCATTGTTAACTTCTTGCCCCTCATCTGCTCATGACCCTTTTAAATGCAAATGGATGAACTTTTAGTCCCTTGATGATGAATTTCCTTGACTTTTCCTCTCTCTTGCTCCTCCTCCTCTTTATTCTCTCCCTTTTCTCTTTTCTCCTGAGTATAATGAAGTGTGATGTTAAGACTTTGTCTGCTATCGACGCAGAGGACTGAGCTGGCCAGGCCATTTTCATGGTTATGAAGCTGGGTTGTCATAACCGGTTTGAAGCCAGGTTCCTTTTCCTTCACCTCAGTCATAGCTGATCAGCCAAGACACATTTGGTGTCTGAAGTTTGCTTATTTAGCTTTGCATTCGAGCTACGAAGCTAATATAGTCAAGTCAAGTAGTTTTATTGTTATTTCAGCCACATACACAGTGCACAGTGAAATGAAACAATGTTCGTACAGGCCATGGCACAACACAACAAAAACAGAACACAAGACTACAGAAGTGCAGACAGGACAAAATACACAGAGTATGAAGAGAGCTAGAGAGAGAATTCTGGGAAACCACAAGAGCAACAAAACAACCAGGCAAGACAACATTTAGTGATGTTGAAGTTTGAATGAATACATGAATACTGCATTCTTGCAGAGTTAGAGTTGTTAGGTGGAAAAAAAAAAAGCAGAACAGAGACGGATAGCAATAATTAATAATAGCAGCTGCAGTGCTGCTGAAATTGTGTGTGATTGGTGTGTTGAGTCATCCACAATGCTGGTGGCTTTGGAGATGCAGAGTGTGGTGGAAATGTGACAGAGGCAAGAGAGACCAAAGATCTTCTCAGCTGTCATCGCAGTCCTTGGTAGGGTCTTGCGATCCATAATGGGACGATCACAGTACCAAACCATGATGCTGCTACAGAGAATGCTCTCTATAGTTCCTCTGTAGTGCAGGGCTAGGCTCAGGGGTGGCTAGAAGGAGGACAGTAAAGGAAGGTAATACTTCACCAATTAGGACGGAGCGAAGTGCATGCCAGAATTAGACTAATTTTTGTGTTTTTTAACACTGGACAAAATTCAGGCTGAGGGGTGCTATCACTTGTAGCTCTGTGGTATACAGTCTTTGCAGAAGAACCCTTTTTTGGTTGCGGAATAAATTTCTCAGTGAACGACTGTTTCAAGAACTGTTTGTAAATGAGTTCAGTGTGAAGAACCATTTCTTAAGTTCATAGAGCCGCCACATGTTTTTATATCGATAGCAGTACAGTCTTATGCAAAAGTTAGAGCATAAATGACCTGTTTGGTTCATTTTCTAATGACTGTAAGTACATATCCTCTGCAGAGAAGAAATTTTTCCACATCGTAATACATCACTACTGTTGAAATGTTCAGTTTGACCAGGGTCAATCATTTGACCAGGGAAGTTCAAACATTTGCATATGACATTATGTCATACAGTGTCAGAAGATGCTCTATTCACTTATATGGTTTATTCATTACATATTTTGTAGCCTAACATTGTCTTTCTAGGCAGTCAGTGACTCAGTGTGTACTTGTGTTGTTGCATATACCGTCTGTTCTGAACAAGTGAGATTACACTCAGAGTCATTCTGTCATTGACTCATCCTCGATCAGAAACGCACGTGAATCATTCCTCAAGCACTTCCTGTTCGCACAGAGAGGGAGGGAGAGAGTGCAAGGGAAACAGTAAGGGAATTGTGGAGGAGTGTGAGAGAAAGAAAGGCTTGGCATACTTTTATAATGAAGGCAAAGTTCAACTCTTTGTGATGTCATCCAGGCTCTAGAGGGTCCCTCTTCCTGGCAGGATGAATTTCTGCCAAAATATGTCTGTATATCGAGATGGGTGGATGCAGAGAAGACAGTGAAGACAGAAAAAGATAGACTAAGAGACAACAAGACTGAGGGGAAAGAGGGAGAAAACTGTCACAGGAAGTTGGTTTTCGGATTGCAGAAGCTGCCCATGGGGTCTAAATAATTCCAGTTTAAATATGATAGAGCTGCAGGGTTTCAGTAGACATTTCTCAGGAGTGCATCAGTAGCCTTTTTTATTTTTTTGCTAGAGTCTCAGCAGTGCACCACTATTTTTGTGTGCTTTTTTTTTTCTCAGTAACGGGTCATGCAGTCCAAACTGGCTCTAAAACAGCACCTGAAATTCCTATGCAAAAGCTCTCAGAGAGGCTTAAGCTGTCTCCATGGAGAAAACCTAGAGTCAATGAGTTCTTTCAGCTAGCCTTGAGAGCTTCTCATTATTTTGGCATTTGTGTGTGTGTGTGTGTGTGTGTGTGTGTGTGCAACAGGCATGTAGGGTGACATCTCAGCCAGCTGCTAGCCGGCAGTAAGCCACTCTGGTTTATTGTGTGGGTCTCCAGGCTCAGCCTAAAGGAGATACTACAGCGACTGTCCCCAAGATCAGCAGCACAAGCGGGGCATTCATCAGGGAGACACAGCCTTAGTGCGTCTCTGCTCACTCTTCCAGTACACAGACCTAGCATTCATCATTGCCCTGCCAGTCTCAGCACAGGTCTTTACACACACACAGACACACACACACACACACACACACACACAGATTGTGAGGAACCTCTCACTTAGTTATGGAGATTACATTCACTGGCTAATGACTCACATACTGCCAATCACTGTGGTGGCACAGAGAATACACATACATACATACATATACATAAACACTAATCAGCCATTACATTAAAACTACTTGCCTAATATTATGTACACCCCCGTCTTGCCACTAAAATAGCACTGACCTGTCAAGACAAGACCTCAGAGGATGTGGTATCTGGCACCAAGATATTCGCAGCAGATGCTTTCAGTCCTGTAAGTTGTGAGGTCTGGCCTCCATGGATCGGGTTAGTTTGTCCAGCACATCCCTCAGATGCTTGACTGGATTGAGATCTGGAAAACCTGGAGGGCAGATTCTGTGTTCTGATATCTTTCAATCAGAATCAGCATTTACTTTTTACTTTTGGCCCTTGTCAGAGTTGCTCAGACACCTGCCCATTTTTTCCTGCTTCCAGCACATTAACTTCAAGAACTGACTGTTCACTTGCTAAATAACATCCCATCCCTTGACAGGTGCCATTGTGATGAGATAATAAATGTTTTTCAATTCACCTGTCAGTGATTTTAATGTTGTGGTTGGTCTGTCTGTATGAAGCCGGGCTATGGCTGTGTGTAAGGACTAAGTGAATGGGATGAAAAGGAGAGAGAGAGAGAGAGAGAGAGAGAGACAGATTTGCTGGTGATAGATTGTGCTCCAATGACTGTAAGCAGCTACTGCATAACTCCATCTTCCTCCTTTTACTCTGATAGGATTCACCCGAATGCCAGGTTTTCATATTTGACAGTAATTACCGTGAAAGATTATGTTTAATTTGTTTTGGTGTAGAGTTGTTTTTGGCCCACTATTTGAGCTTATCACAGTATACACAGCATGGTAAACTCCATATCATGGTACAGAGTCAACGGTATTGACAGAACAGTATCACTCCCACCCTTAGCTGACAGCACTCTCGAGCGCCTGGCTTTAGCTGAGTAGGGTCTGCTCACATATTCTCAATGTCACAAATGAGGCAAACCCTCCTACTATCCCTCACAGAGCCTGACTGCTGAGAGAGAGAAAAACTCTGCTTCGCTTTTGTGTTTCCATAACAGTAGGTCTATACTCTGAACCGAGCAATAGAGGGCCAGGTGATTAATTTGCCAGCAGAACCTCTCTACAATTAGCCCATCCTACTCTGTTCATTTGGCCATGAAGACTGTGACAGAGAGCCATTCTGGCTATCTGGGGCTTTATTAAGTGGGTGCATTGAGATGGGCTCGGCACGTGCCAGGCTCTGCCATTCCCTATTGCCTGAGAATGGTGGAGAGGCTACTAAAAGGGAGCCTAAGAATAAATATTTGTTTAGTGCTAAAGGCTGGCAGCACTTGTGGGTGGCCCTTTTAGCACGGGGACAGATGGAGTCCTTGTGTGAGGCGAGAACTACCAGATCATTTTCTGTAAATGTTGCACTTTGGCTTTAAACAAATACACGCCTGCCTTTTCTGTTGCCTTGAAGAAAAAACTTCAGATATTCCTATTGGGTCATTTGTAATTTGATGCATCAGCAAGTCACAAATTTCAAAATTGAAAAAAAAAAGCCCTTTGAAACAAAATTAAATACACAGCTCAATGGTTAAGCTTTACTCTGTTGTGGAGTACAGGCAATTAAACCAATATGTCAAGCTTTTTTTGATGTTTACGTTTAAAAATAACTCATTTACTTTATTGATGTCAATACATCATATCATTTTACCGCCACTAAGTATGCATAGTAATAACTGGTTGCCTTTTTTTTGTAAACTGCATGCTAACTGATTCCTGCTTACTGTCTTTCTTGCCCTTGAGCATTTTTAGTGATTTTGTTCATGTGTCAACCCCCAGATAAACATTGTTGTTCTCTCTCTTCTCTCTTTTTCAGAATGTGTTGGCCAAGGCCCTGTATGACAATGTGGCCGAGTCTCCAGACGAGCTGTCCTTCAGGAAGGGCGACATCATGACAGTTCTGGAGAGGGACACACAGGGTCTGGATGGCTGGTGGCTCTGCTCGTTGCATGGTCGGCAGGGCATTGTGCCAGGAAATCGTCTCAAGATCCTGGTGGGCATGTACGACAAACAGCAGCAGCAATCTCCTTCCCCCCAGACTAGCCTGCCCACCAGCGCCTACACCAAACCCTCACCTGCCACCCAGTACACAGCCATGCACCCTGCATACACCTGCACCAGCCCCCCAACCCCCGGCAACCCAGACACAGTCTACATGTTGCCTCCCAGCCATGGCAAAACCAACAACGCCAGCCTCTATCAGGTGCCGACCGGCCCTCAGACCCCTCAGACCCAGCCCAAAGCCCCTGCCCTCACACAGAAGCAAGGCCACGGCAAGTACCACTTGGCCGGGCAAGAGATATATCAAGTGCCCCCCTCCATGGGTGCTCCAGGACAGGAAGTGTACCAGGTACCCCCTGCTGCTGGAGGTCCAAGTCTTGGGCAAGACGTGTACCAGGTGCCTCCTTCTCTGAACCAGAAACAAGAGATTTACCAAATACCCCCTTCCATGGACAAGAGGAACTGGGACTCTCCCAAGACATTGGGGAAGGTAAGGACAACACACACACACACACACACACACACACACACACTCACTAACACACAGATTGCAGTTTTACAGCCCCCAGAAACTTAAGTACGTTTAATCCTGAGAACAATTAATCAGAACAAAAGTATATTTTAAATTTATGTTAATCATTTCTCACTCATAGTTCATCGAAACTGAAAGCTGAAACCCTATATGTGTTTAGAAGCAGGTAGCGGAATGTTTTGTTAGCATTTGAATTTGGTGAAAACCTTTAGGATTAATAGAACTCAGGATATCTTTAATAAATCTGAGTGACACCTCTAGGCATGGCACTTAAAGAATCGGTCCCATCCACTGTAAATCAAAAGATGACTGATTCCTCGGTTATTTCCTAATTACGTTGGTTGGTACTCTAGCACAGTAGGACTTCAACTAACATCTGAAGGCTTAACCAATGGGAAAGCTCACTTAGCTATAACTACCTTGATTTTTTGGGGGGGAAAAACTTGTGGACATTTGAAAAATGTAACCTCTTTGTTTCTAGCAGTGTTATTGCAGAACCTGCTGATATTTAATACAATCATGATTATTTTGAATAGAAATGAAACAAAAAATGGTCCAAAAAATCATTCGGCCTTTCTGAAGGTCTAGAAGGCCCTGAATTGTTCCTCTCTGTGATTATGTAGATACACTATATGGCCTATATCAGCTTATTGGACATCCCAAAACCTTGGGCTTTAATGTAGAGTCCACCCTCCGGTACAGCTATAATAACCTCCACTCTTCTGGGAAAGCTTTGCACACGATTCTGCAGTGTGTCTGTGGGAATTTTGCCCATTCAGTCAAAAGAGCATTGAGAGGTCAGGAACAGATGCTGGAAAAGAAGGCCTGGGCCATGTTTGATGTTCCAATTAATCCCAAAAGTTTTCATCCCAAAGACGTTCAGATGCAAGTCACTGGATTTCCTCTAGACCAAACACTGTGTAAAGTCTTTAAGGACCTTGTTCTGTGCACAGGGGCACAGTCATGCTGGAAGAGGAAAGAGCCTTCCCCATAGTATTGCCACAAAGTTGGATGCATATAATTGTATAAAATTTATTTGTCGCAGCCAAACCAATACCCTTCACTGAAACTGAAGGGCTGAGCCCAAACCCTGAAAACAGCCCAAGCTCCTTATTCCTCCTCCACCATACTTTACTGTTGGCTGTATGCATTTCTTTAGGTAGTTTTCTCCTGACCTCTGTCAAACACACCAGATACACCAGACTGCTAGATAGTGAAGCGAGATCCTCTACACTACTGCTCTACTCGACACTAAGTAACTCTGGATTGTCCATAGTGATCTTAGCCTTGTGTGCAGTTGCTGGGCCATGGTACCCGTTTCATGAAGCTCCTTATACACAGTTTTTGTACTGATGTTTCTTCCAAAGGCCGTTTGAAATTCTGTATAGAGTGATGCAACAGGGGATATGCACTTTAGTCTTCGTCTCTCAGAGGCCCTGTTCTCTGAATCTGGCTGGTCCACAGCTTTGCGGCTAAACTGTTGTTACTTCTAGATGCATATAGCACCTACAGTTGGCTATAGTAGATCTAACAAGTTGGAAATTTTACATACCAACTTGTGGGAAAGGGGGCTTCTGATGACTGGGTTATTTTAGTCTGTCTCTTCAGAACGATCAACTGGCACTATTTGCCCGTGAAGACTGCATTGTTGATTTTATATACCTGTTAACAATATGTGTGGCTTAAACACCTAACATCAATAATTAGGATTGGTGTCCATATACTTCTGGCCATGTAGAGTACATTCAGGTAGAAAAGCAAAATTCCAGTGAATTCAAAACTCACATTTTCAACAAGTTTTTTGTGTATGTTTACTAGCTGGAAATCTGCGGCAGTTTATTGTGTACCCTTTGAAGCCAGTTAGTAAATTAAATAATTGTTAAATTAAGTGAACATTATAATCAGAGTGATCTTTTAAATCATGAGTAGTGAAGCGCTATATGATGTGGCACATGTATATCTTTAATTTCTACCATAATTGTCTAATTAGCCATTAGTGGTCCACAGATTGCTTCAGTATTTTTGAGAATGTGTGCGAAATTGTTGACTTACGCGGAATCTAAAAGGATGGTGAATTTTAACATAAATATGTGGGAATCAGCAGGCCAGAAACCAAAGAGGAAACCGAAGAAAGTTCCAGAAATATTACTTGTATATCTTCCTTTCACTTTAGCAGATTCATACCCCAGATAAAATGTGTTATTGCGTTCTTCTCACATCCTTTCCTATACTCACTCTTTTATTTTTTTAAAGAGACAGAAATAAACAGTTCTCCCGTGGTGCTGGAGGCGGTGCTGATGAAAGGAGAGATAACCAGGAAGACAGGAAGAAAGTGGCTTGAAAGAGACTGAAAGAAACAAAGAGAGAAAGGTAGAAAGAGTGCTGGATAGGAGGAGTGAGAGGAAGGGTGTGAGAACCCATAATACAGTAATAAATAATGCAGAAGTGTATAGTAGTTGTGACTGTGAGGATTGTGGAGCGGGGGCGGTGGGGCCAGGGGGTTGGCATGGTGAGTGAGAGGTTTGCAGTGGGACCCGACTGCTCCTCTGGGGCTGTGCTGCAGTCAGGGACGCTGAGCCATATGCCAGGGGAGCATCACCGGGAGTGAGGGAAGTGAAGTGAAATGATCAAGGGAGGAGAGGAGAAGAGAGGCGCAGCTGCGCCCCCGCAAACTCACGCCACTTTAACCATCTTAACCCCACCTGCCGGGACTAAAACCAAGCCACTTGGTCAGATATGTATCAAAAGATTGTCCCTCAGCTTCAGTGGAGAAATGTGATTTAAAATACATTGCCATTTCAACCATATTCTTTATGATTTTGGCATCTTACCCAGAGGATTGTCCTTGGATTAACCTCTTCATGCTGTATTCTTCTTATTTACTACTCTGGTTTCAAAATGTTTAAATATGAAGAAAATAATCTAACAAAGTGATAGGTTCTTATCATGAACCATCATAATAATCATGCAGCCAAATGCATTCGAATGTACTTCACTCACCATTCGCTTTTTTAGAGTTACTCAGATGTTTCCGGCATGTAAAAAGCTGTTAATTTGGGTTAAATTTGGTTCAGGTTTTGCTTAACATTTAGGTTAAGTTTAAACTTACTGTAGCTGATGGCAAATTACTTTTAAGGCACTGAAGGTCATTTTCATATGAAAGGGGCAGGAGGCTTTAGAGCCTCCCCTTAGGGCCCATAAGATCGTAGGTACTCGACTGAATTGAACTGATTAACGTTCTGAAAAACTGACCAGATATCATTTTATAATATATGGTTGTGTGCCCAGTGTGGATATTCTCTGATCTTAGGTGGATATATTTTCTGGTCACGTATTACACCTGCTACAGTATTAGAAAGGATTTTCTTTGGAACTTTCTCAGTGACAGTATAAATTAGCCCATGACCAAACCCAGAGGAGCCTCGTGCAAGGCTGGGAACTTCTCAACTTTTTCCAAACGAGCAATCGATTGGAATAACGAAGAAAGAAACACATGCACATATCAGTGCATGGGGGCTGTGGAAGGCCCAGTGTTGAACAGACAGTGTGATAGGAGCTGAGCTGTGTCTCATTGATCAGTAGTCAAGGCCAGGGTTGGGACTGGGTGGCGGAGGGGAGGGCGGATCAATGCTGGCGGTCCTCAGGGCTCTGGCGTCATGCTGCAGCTCACTGCTCAATGATAACGCAATATCTGCGTCTTTGTCCAACTCACACCCTACTCTACTGCTCCAAGAGGCTTCCAGAATGTTCTGCTCGCTTCCCAACCATGTTCTTGTAAACCCGCCATTTTACACATGAAACCTTTCATTTTGCAGTTTGTGTTCTACGCCCTATACAGTAGACTTTTTCTATTCTAGTACATTACCTGGGTATTAACAGCACACTACATTCTACTGCTTGTGTACAAGAAGTGGCTAGCACTTATAGTAAAATGTGGCATAGCAATTGTTTCAATTCCTCTGTGTCTTCAAAGCACAAGAACTTATTTTTTGTGCCATTTAGAAAAAATTGCTTCAGCCAGACTGGAGGATGGTTTGATGTATGTTTATTCTGTGAAAGTCCTCTAATGTTGTCCTTCTGTGGAGACACTCCACCCCCCGCCATCACCCCTGCCACTTCCTCATTACAAGATAAGGAGTTCATGCTGAGAGAGCGGATGATGGACACAGACACACATACACATACACCCCGAGGAAGGGAGAGACTGAAGGATCAAGCCAAATGCCTTGGTATTTCAGTCCTTGATGAAAACGTGAATCTGCATGCGGCTTATTTAATCCTTAAAGCACTTGACAGACCATCCGCGTTTGTGTGTGTGTGTGTGTGTGTGTGTGGTGCGGGGTGGGAGTGGGTGGGTGGGGGGGGGTTGTAACGCTTCGCTGGGCACTGAAGGACCCCTTTTAGGGAGGATGAAGTGTAAGATATGGGGGTGGGAGGCTTTTGGGGATGCCAGACTCAGCTCAGCTGTGCCCTGGCAGCGGGTGGCCTCTTCAGGGCTCCGTGAGGGTCGGAGGACTGGATGTAGGGGGCTAATTGTGCTAAGACAAGGATGCAGCAGCCGGAGCAACTGGGACTGGTGTCAGATCAAAGGAGATTTCAGACGGGGTGTGGCGGCACGCGACCCACAAAGCTCCAGCACACTCCTTTTACAGGCTGTAGTTTCTTCTTTCCCCATGTGTTCCACATGTCCATTTTCCTTCTCTTGATCTTATTCTCACTGTCAGTTTTAGAACGAGTTATATTTATTCTCCAGTGCTGTTCCTAAAAAACATGTCTAAAACAATAGCCATGTCTCAGAAAAATAAACACACACACACACACACACACACACATACAGAAAACGAGACAAGGAAAAGCTAGTTCAGCTGGAAAATGAGTGATGACTGTAGGGGACGTTAGTTTTGGGAGCTAGTCAAGTCAAGTCAAGTAGAGCTTTATTGTCATCCCACCCATATACATATAGCACACTGTGAGAGGAAATATCGTCCTCCTGGACTTTGGGGGAACCTACAACACAACACACTCACAACACAGACAAACATGAGGGAAAACTATATAATGACTATCCAGTTTTTAAATACCCACCTAGTATTAATGTTTATCCCAGATTCTTACATATGATCCATATGTATAACCAGCCAGCTACAGTTAAACACATAAACTCTGAGGGCCCTTATTTGAGCCCACACATCAGTTCTTTACTCATGTTTGCATACTTACATTTTAGTTTGATAGTAGTTACAAAGTAGCTTATGAAGAATAATAAGTTTAATAACAGAGTAAGAGGGATCAAGGGACTGTGGCTTTTGAGAGAAAAGTGGTCTCTCTTCATGGCGGCAAGTATTTTATTGAAATATTATTCTACTTTGTCCTTTGCAGTTGTTGGAGCCACAGCAAACAAATGTTAGTGTTGATATTGCTGGGCCTCAAAGTGGCGCCTCCTGCACAGCAGGATGCCGCTTGAAACTCTCGTGCATGTGTGTTTTAACAATGGGGAATCAGTTTAGGACTTTTCTTGTTTGGCCCACTCAGGGGTCTGGCAAAAATAAATAACCCAGAACTGTACAGTACTGTCACGACCTTAGAACACTTCTTTTTGACATAACCTAGTCATATCCAGAGGTATAATAATAATTTAAAGTCTAAATGAAGTGGGACACTTACATTCGGTCTCATAAAACATTGAGTTTTATAAGACTTTTAAAAATCTTTTGAAGTCTTTTAGCCACCACCAAGTCTTAAAAGCACTGGATAGAACATGGACTCTTCCCAGCCTTCCGTCTTCTCCTCTCTGAGCAGGGCTTCGGTACAATTTCCCAGCCTTTTATCCTAGTGACGCTAATACTTTCCTCAGTCACCCAGTTACACGTTAACCAGAGCGATGTAGCAATAACAGCTCTGTTTGCATGTTGACCTATTTGAGCAAATAAAGTCATAAAAGACAGAAATAGAGACAGCTGGAGTCAAGGAGAAAGCACTGATCACTGGAAATGGGTGCTGATAAAGGAGAGGTAAAGGAGTGCAGGGCACAACTTACATGACTGGAAAAGCTAATCTCTTAAAGAATTTGCGGGAATTATAATAAGGTGTAAGTGCTAACCTTCCCTTAGCTATCGTCTTAGCTACGAACTTCCCTTAGCTACGAACATGATTTCAGCCCCTACCCTAAATGTAGTCATGTAGCCAAGACATGTTTAGTATCCGGAGTTTGCTTCTTTAGATTTACGCAGGAGCTAGAAGGCTAATGTAGCTAAAAGTTATGGAAGCTAATAGGTATCAGTTAGCTTTGGATCCGCCGCGTCCCAAAATCATCTCACACTGGCCTCAAACAGTGTTGAGTTAAGAGGTGGTGGTGGTGGCCTAGTGAGTAGGATTCTTGCTTCTGGATCAACTGGTCATGAGTTCAAATCCTGCCTTCAGCATACCACCACTGGGTTCCTGAGCAAGACCCTTAACCCCAAGTTGCTCCAGGGAGACTGTAGTTAGGGAATGGAAGTCACTTTGGATAAAAGCCTCTGCTAAATGCTGTAAATTTCAATTTTAAGAAATCTCAGATTTGCTTGCTGGTATCATCATTTTAAAAATAGACTGAGGGACAGCTTCAAAATGAATTTTAAGGCTTCAAGATGTACTGTCTTGTTTATCTGCTTCACTTGAGAATAATAAGGAAATATACAAAATGAATACTGCATGTTAGCTTTTTTTTTGCTGAATTACTATTAAAGCCATTCATAACTTTTTATAGTGGTTGCTTTTTGCCAATTGCTGTGAAATGACAGTTGATAAAGGTCTGTTTGCTTGGTCCTTCAGGGTAGAAGACAGGGCAGCTGAGTTTGGATCTGTCCCTTTTGGAATGGGAGAAAACCTGATCCAGTCAGTTTATCACCTCTAGCCTCTAATGGCCCTGTTTTAGCCTTGCGCACTATGCTGATAAGAGAACTTGGTCTTATACTGAGGTGGAGAGAGAGAGCGAGAGAGAGAGAAGAACAGAGAAAGACTTGATTAAGATTCTGCCGTGGGTCTGCTGTGCAGCCTGCTTAGAAAGTAAATGTATAATCCCTGGAGAGCTAGCAAAGGCTCACCTGCGCAGGAAGGGAGGAGGGGAAAGGGAGGAAGAGGAGAAGGAAGAGCTTATCTGCAGGAGCAGGTCTTATTGGGGGAAAAGAAGGAGGGAGAAGGAGGGCGTGAGCAGAGAAAGAATGAACCTGTGTTTGACCTTTTACTAGCGATACAGCGTTGTGGTTAGTGCGGGTAGTGGTTTCTTGGATCTAGAGTTGTTAGTAGACTTTATCCAAAAAGCTGTGATAACATATACGTAGGTAGCGTTTGTGTGTGGTGTGTCATGGTGTTGTCACAGTGTTGGTTGTCACTCTGTTTATTGTGTTATCAATGAATACATTTACAGTTGTTATTAATATGAAAAAACTACTAACCACAAAAATACTAAGACTAGCTTAACTGAGCATTGTAAAAAGCACACAGCCCTCTCACCTACTGGCTTCTAAATTCATCAAAGAAAACTGTTGCGATGTAATGCAGAGCTTCACACACGTTTTGTGAAGACGTCATGTTCCTCCAGAAGAATCACTGTAGCACGCAGGCTGGGCGACTGTTTGCAAAACTGTGTTTCTCCTTTAGACAGATAAAAACCAGCGCACGTGCACATACAGATAGCCAGTCAATGCAACTAATGATGTCCCGATAGTAAGGATGGGCGGTTCAGCACTGACATATTGATCCTTTAGATCCTGATCCTTCTTTTTGAGAATCAATCCACACAGGATTGGTACTAAGTGCTTTCATTAAGTCTTTTTTACTGAGCTTATGTTTATATGTAGTATTTTCATGTAGCAAATATGTAGCAAAATTAGCATGCAGTAAGTATCAGACAGTCTGTATCTCCGATGGTGGAGTGTATGAGGCTATAGGCTCTGACAGTAACAAGAGGCCTGTAGGGGAATTTGCATTATCATCCTTTCACTAAGAAACTACATTTTAATCAGTGACTTGGAAATCAAGTCTAATTCATGAAGCATGACAGTTTTAGTGTTGTGTGGCATAGTGTTAGCATGAATGTGTTTTTGGACTACAAATGTGCTTACATCGGCTCTGAGTGTACTGCTGGTCTTAGGTAAGCATTATCTGTACAGAGAATTGAATGGACAGTATATTTTATATATATATATTACATATATATATATATGTATGTTGTGGGCATTCCCCTCACTGGATGGCAGGGATACAATCTCTGGCAAGGCTCTTCCCACACATTCCTGTGCGCTGGAGTTTCTCCTCCCCAACTGCATTCCCTCCAGCTGCACACACACACACACACACACACACACACGGCCAGGACCAGAAAACGTGCCGTGAATTTGTTGTGCTTCTTTTTAAAAATGTGATTCTTCTCCCCTACCACCTCAGATCCCTTCTGTTAATAAACAGAACGTGTTTTTTAAAGAGAGAGAGAGAGAGAGAGAGAGAGAGAGAGAGAGAGAGTGAGAGAGAGAAAGAGAGAGAGAGAGAGAGAGAGAGAGAGAGAGAGAGAGACCCTGCGAAGAAAGGGAAATGGGACACTGCATTAAAAGCAGTGCAACAGCAGCCATGACTAAAACACTATGAGCAGCACGATAAAGATATCAGTATTGCGATTTTACTGCTACATATTGTGATGGAAATTCCTTTCATGAAATTAAAGGATCCATCACTTTTCTGGACTTAAGGTTTGAAATATGTTCACTACCAGTCAAAAAAGCTTTTGTTTTTATTCTTGTTATTGTTGCGTGAACAACTATAAATGTGAAATAACCCCAGTTTCCTTTCTATGACGAGAGAATCTGTAACAGTGCAGGTCTGACTATTAACTGGTTGTTAGTGATACGGAGTCAAATTCTAGACTGTCCTTTAACTTTAAATGCACTCGTTACTGTTTCAGCACTTAATAGCTCCTTAAATATCTAACACTCGTCTGGTGATCCACATTATTATTATAATTATATTAGGTGGCTTTCTATAGATCTTTATTCGCCATAAAATGTAATTTTTTTTATAGTGATTAATAAAAAAAATTACATTTTATGGCGAATAAAGGAACTCTGATGGTGAATACCCTGTAAATATATTTGATCGTGAAGAATACTTACTGTACTTTTAGCAAATATGAGAATCCCAGTGTGTGTATACTACTGTGTGCCAAAACTGGTCGTATAAACATTATTTTAAAATGAGCTTTTACTCCCCTGCTCATACAGTCCATAAACGGAAACTCAAATAATACTTTTTGATAAAACAAACTCAAAACACTTACATATATCTACTTATTCAGCCTACAAGATTAGCCCTGTGTTTTAGTCCCGTGTTTTAGCCCCGTGTTTTAGCCCCGTGTTTTAGTCCCGTGTTTTAGTCCCGTGTTTTAGTCCCGTGTTTTAGTCCCGTGCTGTCTTTTGAGTGAGCTGTAATACAGGGCAGCCAATCAACAAACAAATGATTCACATATATATCAGCCTTAAAGACACGGTATCCAAAAATATCTCATTTAATTCAATGGGAATACATTCCAGTAAGTTATTAATTATCTTTTTGGTACATAAACCCATTTACACGGTAATGTGCAATAAATGTCACACAAATTTATCCTAAAACGTCTCCTGTGCAAACTGTGTAAAGCCATTTATCTGAGCAGTGAAGGACTGTTTGCATTTAATATCAACTTGTGTATTTTCTGACAAACAAGAAAGCATGAAATAATATGACGATCAGTTTTGTTTGTAAGAGTAGTTGATACTGTGTGAGCTGGTGAGGAGAACACAGGTTCGGTTCCAGATTCCTCCTCGGTTCCTCCAGCCGTTG
>JBBIGA010008177.1:0-15396 GCA_037576975.1 Alestes dentex | reverse complement strand
TGTACACACATATGTACACACATCTTTATACATACACAGATTTAAACACATGTTCAAATAATACATATATACATTTAACACTTATCTTTATATTTTTAAATACAAATCCATATTACGTATTCATACTGTAGATTGTGTATTATTGTTTATTAAATTGCTCAGTATATTGTTCATTGTGTTGTTTACATATTGTTGTGTTTTATACTGTTGTACTTGAGAGACACTATTGACTGGAACCAAATTCTTTGTATGTGTTCGCTCACATACTTGGCCAATAAAAAACTTTTCTGATTCTGATATTTAGGGTTCACACTATAAAATAGGCATTTTTTAAACCACATGATGACAACGCGTTTTTCCACTATAATCAGGTGCTCTTGGAACTGAACACCGTTGTATATATGTATATTTTTGTGTATGTGTGTGTGTGTGTGTAAGTAAACATATCTTTTATATTCACAAACTTACTGGTGTCACAATTATCAGCACCCTTAACCCTATAAAATAAATGTAATTGAAGAATTCTTGTAATTTATCCTTTTTTGAAGAAAACAAGAAAATAGCTACTCACCTAAACCTGTCCATATCCTCAGTCAGAGCAAGAATTAAAAAGTTTAAAACAACTGGAACTGCGACAAACAACCAATAGACATTGTCTATATGCCAAAAGGTTGTTTGGGAGGCATTAAAAGAAAAAGGCTTTTCGATCCTATAGTCACAAATGTAAACGTGTGGAGTCTTCAAGACTTTAACTTGAATTGTGTACTTTGGTCAAATGACACTAAGTTTGAGCTTTTTGGCAACAAACCCTCCTGGTGGGTCCAGCATAAAACAAAGAATGAATATGAGGAAAAGCATGTCATGACCACTATTAAGAATGGTGGAGGATCTGTGGTGCTGTGGTACTGTTTCTCTTCCAGTGCATGACATTATTAACATTTTAAATAAAAATCTGGTAACCTCTGCCAGAAAACTGAAAATGGGTCATCAGTGGGTCTTTCAGCAGAATAATGATCCGAATCATACGATCAAATCAACACAAACACAAAATCTACCTTTGTCTGTGAAAATAGAATCCATAGAACCCCATGGCTAACCTGTGGGTTAAATAAGAAACACGTGTTAGTGTATATTATACATAGACACCCTAAGAAAGCCTGTTTGTTTTTGTAACATTCTTGGACATGTGGATATTTAATCTTAGTTGTATCAATACTGGGAGATTCAAATAATACAGCTAGACAATTAAAACTGAAGAAAAGACTTTTCAATCCTCTGTAAAACATAATTCTGCATAAAAATGCAATTTCTGGTGAGGAATAAATCAGGACACCCCCACATTTATACCTATTTAAAATGGCTCAAATCACACACAGGCGTATCATATCAGGTGCACATGATTAGAACACCATTACTCAGCATTGTGAAGGAGACTTGCCCTGTTAAAACCTCAGACATATAGTTTGGTTTGTTCCTGACTGCTGAAGTGAGAGTGAACACCATGGTGAGATCGAAAAAGCTGTCTGAGGCCTTCAGACAAAAGATTGCTGGAAGGGACAAAAGACAGTCTGGTAAGGGATTTAAAAAGAGCTCAAAATCAGCCATTACACTGTCTGGAAAATAAACTGTATGAACTGAATAAAGTTAAAGGTACCATGAATCGATTCTGCTGTCGATTTGCGCTACATTAAGGTAACATTAGGTCAAATGTTAGATTGCTGTGACCATTACTGCACATGAACATTACCAGTTCATTCTTACATTATTCATTGCTACACGGTTTGTCGCCTACAGTAGATTGTTGTAGATCTGTCTACGACCACAAATCTCAAACGTAATTAATCTTTACATCGTGTCGGTGTTTTTAGTTTTTCTGGAATTATTTAATAAATTCCACCTACCACAATTACCAAAAGAAATATGGCCAGAAGAGAAATCCTCATGAACCTGTTCATGATCGTCTTCACCCAGCTTCACAAAGTCTCTTCTACTGGAGAAACCACACAGACTGCAGAGAGAGATCAAAGCTGTTCATTAACTCAGGGACACCACCTGAGAGTGGCGAACTATTACACACTTCAGTATTCGGACAGTGTAGATATTTCAAAATATGCAAATATGTAACAAAAAACACAATAACAGCAACAAATATGTCGGATTGGTGAAGTTACATAAAAGCAATAATAATCCACACAGTAAAACCAGCTCTGCATCACTCACCTGCTATCAGCATCTCAAATCGCTCACCACTCAGATTAAACTGGCCCGGATTTAGGACTTCACTGTTCAGAGTGAATCCAGACTGGGAGAGATGGGTTTGGTCGAGGAGGCCCGTCTTTAAAGTCAAATCGAACAGAGAGGTTTGTTTCAGTGAGGCAGAACAGCAGAAGACCCGCTCTTGACTGAACTTTTATAAACTCCTCTTAAAACCCTTTTCCTGTCTGAGGAAACTTTTCAGTACACAAAAGCCACTGTTGTGTGATTGTGGTAAACAATACAACATGTACATGCAGATCTAAAATCAGTAAGTTTTAAGTGTTAACTTTAAAATGACCAGACTTCTTAAAAATCCTTCTCCCGCCACCCTGGTTAGGAAAAACAGCTCAGATAAAGAATTAATAATAATGAGACGAAGAAATTTTGATTACCACTAGTTTCTCTCTAAAACAAAAATAATGAAGGGTGTATAAAGAAAAGACAAAAATATCTAAAGATGCATTGCCATTTCCATTTACAATGTTTTAATACGCTCTTGTCCAGAGTGACGTTCATGGATGTTTTGTAGTCCACAAAAAAACTAAATGAAAAACAACAACAAAAAAGAGCAACAAAACAAGTGGGCAAGACAACAAGTGTAGTCGACCACAGCTGCAGTAAAAGTGTGAAAGAATACAGTATCATGAAGATGCTGTATTTCTAGTTGTGTGTGCAAAAATGCAGAACAGGGAGTTACATGTGCAGTATAATAAATCAAAGGGTACTTATAGAGGCAGAAAAGATGTCTATGCAGTGTCTATGCATTGTGTTAGGAGAAGGCAGAAGTTTAGAGAAGTGGTGTACAGTTTATGTTTCAGTTCTGGTTGATGAGTCTGAGGTGCGCTCTCCTCAGTGTCCGCAGGAAGTAGAGCTGCTGCTGGGCCTTCTTGATGATGGAGCTATTGTTGAGGGTCCACGTGAGGTTCTCCGTGATGTGAATACCAAGGAACTTGGTGCCCTGGACCAGGGGCGGTGCACACGGGGTGGGGTGGGGGTGGGGGTGCGGGGGGAGATTCAACCCCCCCCCCCCCTTTTGGTCGGGCTTTGACAAACTATTGCTCTCCCCAATTAGCGAGACGTTGTAATTTACATCTACAGGCTTGTAGCGAATAGCGAGAGGTTTCAGGGATAAATGGGCGGAGACGCTCCGCCCCTCGCTCAGGGGCATGAAAGCCCAAAGGCTTGTCCCAGATCAGTGGAGCGCTCCAGCCAGACAGAGAGGCGCCCTGAGCCTCGGACGGACAAATACGGATTGTTTTATGCTGAAACAAAGCGAAATGCACACATAAGACCAAATTCAGGATACTTGAGGACATTTGAAGACATTAGATGGGGATATTTGGCCAGCAAATAAGAATTTCCAGGAAAAGTCCAGAGAAGCGCTCGGGCCGGAGATACGCGCACAGAGAATCACACGTGTTTATCTTCGAAAAAGTAAGTGTTTGGATTTTATGACACTTCGCTAAAAGTGTCTTTTTGCTGACTGGGTTGTGGTAAAACTGCTCTGGAGTTGTTTTATAGTGTCTTGAGCGAGTTTTGTCGAGTTTTTCTGGCTCTGTTTAGCTGCGTATTGATTCGAACTGGTCTGACTGGGTGGATTGGCGGAGTTGATTCTTTCGGACTGGCAGGGAGTTAGAACTGGAGCTTTTTTAATGGGATGAATGGGAGAGCAGCGGTGTTATAGCGGTTTATTGATTAATAATTCTGTGATAAAAATAAGGATTTCTCCAAGCAAAATGGCGTCTCTGCTTGCACAATATGGTACTGGTTGCACTAAAAACCTTATAGAAAATTAATTTTTTATTCTTTTGAGCTCAGATTTTGAACATAAGTTGATAAGACCTGTGGCTATCTTCTGACAGAGACTATAAGGATTGCTGAATGCAAAGAAGTTTGACACAAGCATATATAAAATCCGGTATTCCATCCTGTGTTGCTGTTTGAACATAAGTTTACATATTTTACTTCTCTGGCACATTTTACGTCTCTGCTTTGAAATGAGTCCAACCGCAAACAATAATAACTTTGTTTGACAGAATTATGAGCTTTTAAAGTTGGTAATGCAGAACACACAAGATGGCTGCCAAAATAGGGGGTGAAAGTACATTTGCTCACTCCTGTACAGTAGGTGGCAGTATGCACCAAAAGAGACGTTACTCTGCAATAAATTAAGAAGAAGAAAGGAACAAGAGCCACAGATTTCAAAGTGCCATTAGAAAGTTCTTGGGTTTGCGTATATCCAGTAAACATAGGCTGCAATACTGACACCGCTGTAATAGAACAAGACAGTATACCCACTACAGCAAACTAGACTACAGCACTGCTGATTTACAGTGCATACAATGGTGTCTCAGGCCTTGTCAGTGCTTCCTGGTATTTACAGTTGTCAGATTTAGATGCACCACCTTAGCAGTAATTGTTAAAATTGTTAATTAAGGCCAAGGGGTATAAACAAGTTCTTCCATTCTGGGTCAATAACAGTACTATGGTTTTATTTCCATACTCTAGTCTAGGCCTACATGTATATAAATGTAGAAATTCCGGAAGTTATAATTGGTTGTGATTGTATTTATAATTTGGCTTCCCCACCCCCCCCACTTTTGGAAAGCTTGATACGCCCCTGCCCTGGACGATCTCCACTGAGCAGTGGGGAGTGATCACGTTGCGCCCTCCTGAAATCAATAACCATCTCTTTTGTTTTATCCACATGCAGGGACAGGTTGTTGGCTCTGCACCAATCAGCTATAGCATCTCCTCTCTGTTCACAACCTCGTCATTCCCTCTGATTAAACCCAGCACAGTCGTGTCATTGGCGAATTTGATGATGTGTGAAGGGTGATGGACATAAAGCAGCTGGGACGATAAGAAAACTGCAGGGGTTACAGTTAGAGAAGTAGCTGTGATTTTATGTGCCTCAAGAAGAGCCTCTCAAAGCCCTTCATGATGATGGTGAGTGTGAAGGGCTTATACTTATGGAGGCAGGACACTGACCACTTCTATGGCCCGGGGATGATGCTGGTAGCTTTGAAGCACATTGGAACGATGGTGGAGCTCAGAGAGATGTTGAAGATGTCTGTGAGAACATCTGGCAGCACATCCTCTGAGCATGCAAACAGAAATGTTGTCTGGTCCAACAGCTTTCAGTGGGTTGACATTGAGCAGAGCTTTCCTCACATCAGCCATGGTCAGACAGTTTGGTCTGTTGAAGACCAGACATGCTGCTGCATTGTAGATCATCCGTAGAGGTCTAGTGGTCTTCAGAGGAAGGTTGGTCAGGAGTGAGTTAATGTCCAGCTGATTTTTTGTATCCAATTTTCAGACGCTGTCCATCAACATAGGTGGACTCAAATTTTTGGACGTTGAGAGGGGCACCTAAACATTGGGTTTTTGCAAAATTTTAGATGGGACAGCCCTACAAACAGCCCTACACTCTCTCTCTCTGTATATTCATTCCCAATGTGATTTGCGCCAGATATTACAAATTGTAAATGACTACTGCTCAGACCCCGCACTGGATAGAGCCGGACATTTGAATGGTGTCAGTATCTCAAACACGCTAGGAGGAGAAGCAGCTAAAAGAGGGAGGCTGAATAAAACTAATAACCAGAATGCATTTCTGTAAGAAAATGTGCCGTGATTTTGCGATTGCTATGACAAGTGTGGCGGCTACTAAGGTGTTTCTAGGGTGTTTTTAGGTGTTGCAAGTGGTTGCTAAGGTGTTGCCAGCCGGATGCTTTGGTCTGGTATGGTGTTTGCTGGGGTGTTGTTCTAATTCCTGATCCAGTCCCTCACTCTTTCTCCCAATTAATTCTGCAGCAGACCCAACCCAATAAACTGGACTTTTCATGTCCAGTTTTCAAACACCGTCCATGAAGTGGCATGTTCTCATACATTGGAATTTTGGCAAAATTTAAACCCACAGGCTCTGGACATGTTCAGCAAAGTGAAATTAATGCTGATAATGGTGACTTTGACCTCTGCACTCAAATTTGGGATAGAAAACAGCACAGGTTCTTGCTGATACCTCTGTTTGTGGTTTCAGGGGTTTCCAGCTTTCCCCTGATCTTGTAACCAGAACACAGGATGCAGCCTTTTTTTGGAAGACATTTGTCTTCACACATCCTTTATGTGCCCCAAACATGTTAACCACACAATACCGCATCTGTCTGAATCTTATACAGCTCCCCACTTCCTCTAGAGGGCGCTGTGTAAGAGTTGAGCAGAAGGAACAGTACTGGAATGAAAAAATACTAAGAACTTGAGTGCATGGAACTGAGTGACTGTAATGTTAGTACCCGGTTCTGTGTACAGGCTGTCATAAGAACAATAATGGAGCACCTGGACAGCTTTATTCAAATTGACATTCCAGAAATAACTTCGGGGGGGCGCGGTTGATATGTTTTATGCGCATCTCGGGCCTACGGCCGTGCACCGGACGGCCGTTCTGGACTTTTAGTTTATGAGACATGCCCATGACGTGACGAATGTTTAGGCAGCTCAAAATCCCGGACGATTCTAAAATTCCGGCCGGACGCCAGACGCAGGACTCAAAAAGAGGACATGTCCAGGGAAAAGAGGACATCTGGTCACTCTAGCACCTGATAACTTTTTTGCTCTCTCCATCCTGCCGCAAATACAGGCACTACTCCCCCCCTCCTCCTCCCCCCACTGGGGTGACCAAGCACTGTGGAAACATCGCTGGTCATACTACTGCCAGTGGCCAGGCCCTACGTTTCTTAAATATTTTAAACAGCATATTTAAAGCATAGTCATGATTTAAAAGCACAAGAATAGTTTTAAAACATAAGTGTCAATATTTTTTGTACCTCCCTTGTTTTGGCGCCCCCCCCCGGCAGTGCGCCCATATGCACCGTATATACTGCATACCCCATTTTTGCGTCAGCCAATCAGAGGCAGAGATTGCATTGTGTACACAAGTGCGCACACAGAGAGAGGAAAGAAAACATACGACTAGTCGACTTCTCTCAGGGGGCAGCGACTTGTGCCTCTGAAGTCGACTAGTCAACTTTTCTGTTAATGCCCTAATACACATACATATATATTTATTTGAAGATTATAAAATCACTTTGTACAAAACAATTATCATCCAAAAAAAAACAAAACAAATGAATGTTAAAGGTTAAAACAACTTATATGTTTTATAAAACAGCCAAACCAGCCCCAAAGAATACTGATGTGAAAAAAGTGTACAGGCACTTTGAAAATATATCATGTTAATTGCGTGTCTACCCAGTTGACTTTCACCCCATTCAACAAAAGCAGCACGATCTGGCAGACCCTCCCATTTCAACGACTACTCATTCTCCTTCCTACTCCCTTGCTGTGCGGAGAAACCCACCAGTAAACACCCATGGCCCTGTCCTGCCGAAACCCCGTGTAAAGAGTGGTGCTGGCCTGTGACATTTAGAGCCCCTAGGCTCCGCGGTGCAAGCACCCAGCGGCTTCGAATTGTACACGTTTGTGGAGCTCCGTTAGACCTTTCCAAAGAAGCCATGCACAAAGTTCCACCTCCTGAGAGACCGGAGATACCAGCCCATTGATCTAAGAAAGCATATTGCTTCAAATTTTTGTGATGAGGGTATGGCTAAAAAATGCAAAACCTGCTAATAACGAATAATATAAAAGCCGACCACGTCACTCAGTAATTGAGAATACTGGGACACTAACTAAAACAAACATCTCTTAGTATAACAATAAACATGTTTGTTATAAACATGGAACTATTTCTTTTTTTCATTTTGCTTGTTTGATGATATGGTCATTTGTACTCATGCCTATAGCTGTGTCCGAAAAGTGCACTTGTTCACTACGTAGGGCACAATCTAGTGAATCAACCATTTTGTAGTGTTGTCTGAAATTTCTACCGTCAATTTCACCCACTTGTTAGGGCACTATAAAATCGCTGCGCGATGTCCAGACACTGTACACTACATGAATACACATGTACCATCATGCACTGCGGGTTTCTTTTACTGTGCCCTACATAGTGAACAAGTGCACTTTTCGGACACACCGCACACTACTGTTATCTCGCAAAAGTCAAGAATAGGAGCGAGGCGAAGGGAGGAGAGACGGGGGGAAAGTGGGGCTTCAAACGGAGGAGATTCAGCCAGACTTGCACTTTCTTTCTCTCTCTCTCCGCAGAGGACAGTTGTGGCCCCGGACGGATCTGTCCGTCACCGTGTCCACCAGAACCCGCCTCATGTGCGGACTGTGTCTGAACTAGAGAGACGAGACGTGTGTTTATGCGACAGAGATAAATTGCCAAGATCCGGCGCACTATTTAAGCAACAGTTAGTAAAAACGTAACATCCCGAGTGTCCGAAATTAACTAAACGTGGCCTCCCCTTGTTCACTAATTAGCCCCCTATAAAGCAAACACTATGTAGTGAATGAGTGAACGAGTGCACTTTTCGAACACTGGGATTGCCTTTTCTTTTAATGTAGTTATATGCAGAGTTTCAGTGGATTACAAACCAGAATCTGCCCAATACGTTCTACGCCAAACTAGACCATCACCTTCCACGACTTGTGACCCTGTTCAGACAGAAGGTGTCCAAAACTGGGAAGGCAGCAGATGCTTTGTCTGAAATGTTTTAAATCCATGATGAACAGGTAAAAAACTATTACACTGTAAGTGCACGTCATTCTGGTAAACTAAGATTCACATCCCACTCACATTGCTGTTACATCGCTACGTTTGTCCCAATTCAAATACTGCACACTCACAGAAGGTCAATCAGGCTCTGTCCCAAATACTGCACACTGCACACTCACTTATAGCCAGTTTCATGGGCCACATCCCAAATCAAACACTGCACACTCACAGCAAGTCTAACGGGCTGTTTTCGGAAACAAACAGTAGCCGAACACCAACTACCGAGCGGGCAAAACAAGCTTTTAGTGCCGTAGCTCAGTTGGGCAAAGACCCACCGGCATCAAACTTACAGAGCTTTTTAAGCCCTTTCCAATGAGGCTGCACAAGCTCCGTTCCCAGGGAAATGGGAGATACTGGCCCACTGATCTCAGAAAGCTTATTGCCTCATAGCTCCTCAACACACATGCCCACACCAATCAAAGTACACTGAATGGGGTACAAGGCAGAGTGTGGTGGGACAGTCAGGACAAAAGGGCAAGTCCAATTTTTCCCTGATGGGTGTGTGTGTGTGTGTGTGTGTGCGTGTGTGTGCGTGTGTGTGTGGTCAGACAGATGTTTATGCTCATGCCAAACATCTAATCCCTCTAACTATCCTGCCTGCATCACAATGGAGATCAACACACAATGGAGCTAAACACACACACTCACTCACACACACAAAAAAACACAGCCAGCAAGTATCCTCCGGGTTTTATTCATTATATTGTGTTTGAAAACCCAGTGGACAGAGACACTTCCCCTCCAGGTGTGTTGAGCTCGAATGAGTCACCTTTGGCCCAGTGCTGATAGTGTTGGCAAATGAAATGAAATTTGGTCGTGGTTTGCGTCATTCTGGAGTCGATGACATGCTCAAATAAGGTCTTCAGGTCTAAGCTATCCATTTCTTCAGGAAAATTAATGCAGTTTTCAAATGGCTATCCCTGTCATTAACAGGGATACCTCCTTTCCTTTTTTTATTGGAACCGCCCAGATATTGTACCATCAACATTTCTGAACACTTTTTCACTGGATTATCTGGATTATGCAGTCAGAATGCACACATGCTATCCACAAGTTAACACCCCAGTACTTTTTTAGTTTTGTTAGTGTTGCCTGAATGTAGGTGTTAAATTAGCTCTTTTATAACACTTTTATTAGCTGCTAAAGGTGTAGCCTATTACTGCCAAAGGCACTTAACTATTTAAAACAATTATTTGCATTGGGTCTTGTAAGGTCCGCAATATTCTGGAGTGTTAGCTCATTTTCTGTATATTTGTAGCTAAACAATTCACATTATTCAGTGAAACACAAGGAATAAACCTATGTATAATATGTTATCCAATTTATTGGATAAGCAAAGTCATTCAGGGTGGTGTCAAAGAAACTGATTTGTTCACAGTAGTGGTGATAGGAAACAGACATGTCGCCTGACACATGTTTTATGATAGTTTTGAAATAAAATATGGGCATCCTTTTTTAATCTATTCATCAAAATCATGAGGAAGAGCCACTGAGAGGAACCAAGGTTCAAAAACAGAACCTCACAGAGATCACAAGGAAGAGCCTCGGAGAAGAGCCAAGGCTCAGAAAGAGAACCTCCCCAAGATCATGATAGAGAAACACTGAGAAGAACCAAGACTACAAAAGAAAACCTCTTCAGTATTACAAGGAAGATCCACTGAGAGAACCAAGACTCAAAAAGAGAACCTCCTCTAGATCTTGAAGGAGAATCAGTAAAAAAATCCAAGATGCCAAAAGAAAACATGCTAAAAATCAAGGAACAGCCACTGAGAGGACTCAAGAATAAAGACTGTGAGACAAGCGAGTGTTGGTGTGTTAAAATGGGAATTTTTAGTTGAGGAGATCAGTGTAGGTCCAGAGAGTCAATGTCACGATTCCGGTCTGTGGCCGCTAGAGGTCACTGTTGGACCAGGAACTTGCCTCCTCCACTCTCAGCCGGCTAGGGTTAGCTCTGATTATGTCTGTCTGTTCATTGGTCCTCAGTTTTGTATTTAAGTGGTTCAGTCTTTAGTTTGAGTGATGGTGCATACCCTCACCTTTATCTGGTCTATGTCCTTCTCAATCTGCTGGTTTCTGTTTTTATGTTCTGGTCCTTGTACCTTTTTCTGTTCTGTTCAGTTTATAATAAATCACATCTGAGGGAAGTCAGCGCCTGTGCCTCCTCTTCTCTGTCCGGACATGGCCAGAATGTGACAGTCATGAAGCTGAACACAGATTAGTGGGAAAGTGATGAGTTATGATCTGCCAAGTGGCACAATTAGTTCTGAGAAAAACAGATTTAGAGTTTCTGGATTGTCAGTTATGGCATTTCTGTGAAGCGTGCTTAGTTTCAATGTAAATTAGGTTTTATTGTCATTTCAGCTATATACACGTGTACAGTGAGACGAGACAACATGGCTCCAGATTTTACAGAGAACAAAAGGGCACAGAGAAACATATATAAATATATTATAAATACAATCTCTAAACTAGAAGTAAAAATGTGCAATTTGGGACATGGGTGTGGACTTTGGTATAGAGTCATTTTTTCCCCATTCAAAAAATTGTGGAACAGAGTCATTTTTTAACATACAAAAAAACCTGAGTTAATGTTGCATCAGCAGCAATACTGGAGTGTAACTGTGTGCTTTATATGTGCAAAAGAACAGGCCGGCCAAGATTCAAGTGCAGCATTGAATTTGTTACATTCAAATAAATATTTCATTAAAACAGGTTGGACACTTACAAACATGAATTGTGGACCATCAAAATAAAAGATTACCAATACTTTCTACTACATGTGCATCATTGAAACATGATCCAACAGTGACAGTGGTCCCAATGTTGGGTGTAAAATTTGGGTGAGGGTGTTAGGTGTGCGTCACATGACAATAATTCCAGAACCTCATAGCAAGTTGCAGCAAAGTATTACTGTTTATCATACATTATTTTAACAATTATAACTGAAAACATACTATCCTTGTGTACATACTTTAACATGGGATTTTCTACACTTTTTAAAACGAGCACTGTCTGTGATGAGGAGAGTGAAAATTAAAAGCGAAAGTGCCCACACATCCAAACACACACCACACGCTGCACCCAAAACTAGTCCCACAGAGAATGACAAGTAAACAAGTGTAATGAGGGGTGTTTCTGCGCCAACAGCACCAAGCTTGTACCTTTGAAGTGTGTTTTACATCAGTTATGTGCAAAGCACACTAAATAATACCAATAAATGTAAAACTGTGTACTGTAGTTTCTGGAATGCAATGTATTTGTCGAAAGATTGAATTTAATGTTTGTAGCTGAATATATATGATCAAAGCAATGTAACTGGGGTGAGTGGGAAAACTCTGTCACTTTGGTCTTAGGCCATGCAGCTCCTAGGTGTTTACTGTATGTATGTGTGTGTGTGTGTGTGTGTGTATGTGTGTGTGTGTGTGTCTTCATGCTGTGAGGCACAGAGTGTTCCCCTACTCCCAGAGAGGAACTACTTCTCCACATCTGGAACATGTGATGTAACACACATCATAGTGTGTTCCTTGGGTGGATGAACATCACAGTGAATCCACAAGGTCTTCAAACACACACC
Organism: Alestes dentex; assembly: GCA_037576975.1. NCBI lineage: Eukaryota > Metazoa > Chordata > Actinopteri > Characiformes > Alestidae > Alestes > Alestes dentex. Next base: position 2,887 of record JBBIGA010008177.1, on the reverse strand, counting down.
TACAATGTGTCTCCTTCACAGATGTTCAACCAGTTAAACAAATCCTTATTTTTATAAATGCCTTTTTTGTACAAGCCATGATAATTCTAGGTGCTTCACAGACTGATGCACTGTTAAGACTGATGCACTGATGGCTAACACCAACAGCTCCAGCCTGGACCTTCACTGCTGGCTAAACCAACAGCTCCAGCCTGGACCTTCACTGCTGGCTAACACCAACAGGTCCAGCCTGGACCTTCACTGCTGGCTATCACCAACAGCTCCAGCCTGGACCTTCACTGCTGGCTAAACCAACAGCTCCAGCCTGGACCTTCACTGCTTGCTAACACCAACAGGTCCAGCCTGGACCTTCACTGCTGGCTAAACCAACAGCTCCAGCCTGGACCTTCACTGCTTGCTAACACCAACAGCTCCAGCCTGGACCTTCACTGCTGGCTAAACCAACAGCTCCAGCCTGGACCTTCACTGTTGGCTAACACCAACAGGTCCAGCCTGGACCTTCACTGCTGGCTAAATCAACAGCTCCAGCCTGGGCGTTACCATTGGCTAACAACAATAACTTCGGTCTGGGCCTTCACTGCAGGCTAACATTTAACAGCTTGGCTGAGGTTTGTCATCGTGAAAGCTGTTTACGTTATTGTTAACATGCCATTTTATATGGTCTTTCAAATTTGTGCTCAAATGAGCAGGAATTACAGTCACACCCTGATTATTTCTTTAAAATGCAACGCCTTGAGACCATGGCATTTTCAGGTTGTCTGAGTTAAAACAAACAATCTTTTATATCCTTTAACACTAAATGATTATTTTGTAATTGGTGATAATTCTTGGATTGAACATGAAACATTGTTTAAAGAGTCGGTATCACAAAAACCATCGATGGTGAAGCAGAGATGGCTGATTCTGTTACTCTTGTTATTATCAGGAAATGTACAGCCAAATCCTGGCCCTGAAATCCAGCTGCTTCAGATCTTAAATCTCAATCAGGTCTTAAAGTAATTCACCTTAATGTGAGTAGTTTATTATCTAAAATGGAATTGGTTCGAATATGGGCTACTTCTACAGCAGCAGACATCATTATAATATCTGAAACATGGCTAAAAAATCTGGGCTTGATAAGAATATCATTATCAGTGGTTTTAATATTTATCAAGCAGATAGAGCAACAAATGATGGTGGGGTTGCGATTCATGTTAAATCATCATTACATGCTTGTGTGATTCACGCTTTGTCCATCCCAATACAACTAGAATTTTTAGCCTTGAAGGTAGAAATTGCCACTGGTCTTTATATAAATGTGGTAGGGTGTTATAGGCCACCCTCTGCTCCCTCAAGTACATTACAGTCCTTAAAAGAACTTTTTTCTAGACTCGAATACAGTGAACTTATAATCGCAGGTGACTTTAACTGGGATTGGCTTAGCTCAACATCTGATGACTTTAAATCTCTCTGTGACCTTTTTGGTCTTACACAATTAATTATCTCCCCCACATGTCCAAACTCAAGATGTTACTCTAAGTCCACTTTAATTGATCTGATCTTGACCAATGCGCCACATGTTGGCTCTGGACTGTTTTGTAATGATGCAAGTGACCATTGTGTTGTCACAGCAGTTAATGCAGTTAGTGCATCTGTTTTTATTGACTTGTCTAAAGCTTTTGATTCAGTTTATCATAATATACTGAAAAAAAGTCTTTTTGATATAGGACTTTCTGAACAAGCAGTTGGCAGGTTTTCAAATCTTTCTGAAGGAACTCAAAGTGTTAAATATGATAAAGTGTTAAATATATACAAAGTGTTAAAGTGTTAAATTGTTGCTCAGATGTTCCTCCAGTCATAAGGGGTGTGCCACAGGGCTCTAATCTTGGGCCAGTTTCATTTACAGTGTATATAAATAATGTAGGGCAGGATGTAACCAATGCTAATTTTCATTTTTTATGCTGATGACATGATTATCTATTCTTTTGCATCATCATTTGTTAAAGCACATGATTACCTACAAAGTGCTTTTAGCAATGTCCAAAATAACTTTTCTGATTTTAACTCTCCCCTAATGCAAATAAAACCAAGGTCATGCTGTTTTCTAAAAGTCCTTCCTTCTGTGACCACTCAAGATGGGACAGTTATTGAAGTAGTTAACTGTTTAAATACTTGGGTGTTAACTGATGATTGATGATTCCCTTACTTTCAAAACACATGTTGATTATCTGGTGAAAAAATTGCATCTCAAAATAAGCTTTCATTTTAGAAACAAGTTGTGTTTCTCGTCCAATGCTAGAAAGAGACTTGTGGCTGCCACAGTTTTGCCAGTACTGGACTTTGGGGATCTTGTATATATGCATGCCCTGGTATAAGCACTGAGTATGCTTGACTCAGTTTATCATGATTCCCTCCATTTTATTACAAATTGTAAGCCTTGGAGCCATCACTGTGAGCTGTATTCTTGGGTTGGATGGTCCTCATTGGAAATGCGACGGCAAATGCACTGGTATAGATTTGTATATAAAGGTCTTCTAGGCCGACTTCCTCACTATCTCTGTGCACATCTTCAGCAGAAGTCAGATGGACCTTATGGTTTACAATCACAGGACTTTTATATTCTGAATGTGCCCAGTGTTTGCACAAAGAGTTGGAAACTGGCGTTCCAGTATTGTGCTCCTTCTAATTGGAATAAATTGCAAGGCACTTTAAAACGTACAAATATTGTTTCTTGGGATTAGTTCAAATGTATTCTGAAGGACGTGGGTACGAAGTTGCCAACTTGTAATTGTTTTAAATGATTATTTTATTCTGTTTATTCAATTACTTTGTATAATGCAACCATAAGAGGTCACAAGCCAGTGATTCCTTGTGCCGGTCCCAAGTCCGGATAAATGCAGAGGGTTGT
>JBBIGA010008158.1:0-15396 GCA_037576975.1 Alestes dentex | reverse complement strand
GACTAAATGGAGACAGATGATTCGCTGTGGCGACCCCTGAAGGGTAAAGCCGAAAGAGAAAGAAGAAGAAGAAGAGTCCAATTCACCCTCAAGTGCACACACACGGTTGAGGTATTAATCCGTTAATATGTTTATGCACTGGAAATGTGCCCAACCACTTGATGCGGTTTAGAAATTATAACACTCGGTATCCCAGGAAAACATGTCAAAGGGTAAGTTGGCGTGAAGCCCAAGACCTACCGGTCTCCCAGGAAACCACGTCACAGGGTAAGGAGGCGGTATGCACAACTGGGTCAGTGGCAGAGAGGAGCCTTATATACTCCTGCCACTCGCAATAATGAATGCATGAACACACCACACCACACATGTCAGATTCTCTCTCTGTATTTATCACATTCACCAGTGAAGCAGAGGGCTGCCACCAAGGGTAGGGGGGTGGGGAGCAATCTGTGGGGACGGTACCTCACTTTAAGGTTAACTCAGTGGTGCCACTAGCAGCCCTGGGATTCAAACCCGGTATTTTATGTTTACGGCATTTAGCAGAAGCTCTTATCCAGAGCGATGTACATCAGTGTTTAAGTAGTCTATGTCTGTTCTTAATACCTGTAAAGCTAAACCAAAATCAACACCTGCTTTTTACCAAGTTACTGCCAGCTAAGTCACACACCCTGTCAAAAGAAAAAAAGTCAGAGGTTAATACACAAGTAAGGAAAAACAGTTAAGAGGGTAAGGGCCCGAGGTTTTTTAAATATAAAGAAAAAGATGTATAAGAGATAAACGAGAGGACTGGTTAGTCACCAAGGTGCTCCTTGAAGAGGTGGGTCTTCAGACTGCGCTTGAAGACAGCGAGGGACTCCGCAGATCTGATTGCAAGAGGAAGTTCGTTCCACCATTGGGGGGCCAAGACTGAAAGTAGTCGCAGGGGCAAATCCCTAACCAGGCCACCAGTTGTCCCAAAAATAAGGAATGTTTCACCTGCTGCAGTGCACAGCGGCTGTAGGCTGCGCTGGTATGTGTTGCCCCATTTGCACCTCATTCATCCCTGCTGGGTTCTGGCCCTCAGTGCTGGACGCATACCTGTTACAGGCGCTGCCACTGAAGTCCTGTAGTTTACAAAGTCAGGAAAACTCCTTAAAATCACAATTTCCGAAACATTTTAGAACATGTTCATCTGACACATTTTTAAACCATTTCAAAATTATCTAGACTGTCAACTAGATTGCCATGCAAAGTTCATGCAAAGCATCCATGCAAACTCCTACCACTGGAGCACGTTCTGAAAAGCCTTTGGTCACTGCCTACACATAAAGTCTGTGTTTACGGGATCTTTATGTGGAATATGTGCAATGTGAAGTGTAAACTTCTGCAGACGTTTAAAAATTTCTGCATAATTCTGCCATTAAGATCTGTCATTAAGTAAAATGTGAAATGGTGCGTTAATGAGAAACTTGCCAAAGCGGTGACAGGAACCAAAGGTTGCAAGGATACAACACAAATAGAGCCATATTATTTAATCAATCTACAGGTGTTTTCTCAGTTTTTAAATGTAATGTTGGTAAATAGTGTTAAAGCTGAGACAACGGGGACTATTTGCTTTACAGCACGTATTAATTTACCTAGTTTGGTTCCTGTCAGCACTGTTGTGGACAATCATTACTTGGTACGCTTCTCTAGAATGAAGCATCATTGAAGTCTAAAATAGAGCCTCAAAAAACTTTAAATTCCTATGTTTACATCTCATTAATTTAATACAAAATGTACATACAGAATATATATATATATACACACACACACACACACACACACGCACACACACACACACACACACACACTATATGGACAAAACAATCGGGACGCCTGATCATTACACCAATGGGGACTTTAATGATCTTGTATTCAAATACATAGACTTTAATATACAGTTGGTCCCCTTTTGCAGCTATAACTGCTTCCACTCATCTTGAAAGGCTTTCCACAAGATTTTGGAGTTTCTGTAGGAATTTGTGCCCATTCATCCTGTAGAGCGTTTATGAGGTCAGACACTGATGTTGGATGAGAAGGTCTGTCTCACAATCTCCATTCCAGTTCATCCCAAAGGTGTTGGATGGGGTTGAGGTCAGGGCTCTGTGCGGCCAGTCAAGTTCTTCCACATTTAACTGATCCAGCCATGTCTTTATGGAGCTCGCTTTGTGCACTGGGACACAGTCATGCTGGAATAGAAAAGGTTCTTCCCCAAACTGGGTCCACAAAGTTGGAAGCATGGTGTTGTCCAAAATGTCTTGGTATGCTGAAGCATTAAGATTACCCTTCACTGGAAAACAGCTGTGTCCCAATATTTTGGTCCATACAGTGTATATAAAAAGTTTAATTTCTCTGTTAAAATGTTGTGTGAAATAACGGAGCCACCAACACACTTCAGACAAGAAATTGAAACATCCTGTGATGTTTTTCTTGTGCCAAATATACTTTCAGCAACATGCCCAAAGATTGTTTCTTTGTAGAGCCACTATGTCTGCTGCTATTATTAAAGTGAGCCACCCAGCAACATCTTCGAGACATTAGTGGAAAATTACGCCTTTTTTTGAAAGCCGGAGAAAGTTCCACGCAAAACCACTTACACCTAGTTGCTCAACCTTTATGAAACAGAGTGGAAAATGCAGTCAGCTGTATTTCCAATATCTCCGGTGTGTAGTCCTCCACCCTTGAGCAATATCCTCCCTCGAATGCATATATAGCCCTATTCGGAGGAAATTATTCCACATTTTTATGCGTATGTGGCCCATAACAGGCGAGTGTAGGCCTGTACTCCAGTTAAGCAAAAAAACATCTATTGCTTTTTGACATCAGTCCCACAAAATAAAGAAAAAGTAAACCAAGAAGACCCAATTTTTTCATCTTTAAAACTGGCGGTTTCTTCCCGGCATGCTCTAGAGCCTTTTGAACTACAGGGAGGGCCATGAAACCATTGCAGGGTCGGTCATTTCAGGTCAGCTTCGTCAGTTTTTACCACATTTACCTGAATGTGGCTTTGTTCAACTTGTTTGTCAACTTGAGTTTGATTAATTTCTGGCTAACTTCAGTTTGTTTACCATTAGTTGTTCCCCATCATGGCTGCCAGCTGAAAAGCTTACATTGGGGCAAGGATAGATTTGGAACTGGATATAAGCCAGCTGTCCTGCTTTTCTTCTGAATCTGAGCAAACAGGCTGCAATAAGGAAATCTTATGTAATGTGCTCTTTTCTGTTTAATATGTGCTACTGTATATTTTTTCCACCATGCTGATCTCATAATTCCATAATCAAATCATTTAATCTGGGCAAAACATGACATTTATTAAAATAGCCATTTATTTAAAAAAAATTTGTTTGAGGTGTTTCATGAAGCCTGAATGTTCAGCTATTAAACAAAAACTGTTTTACGTGATTTCTGTGAACTGTTTATTTGTTATGAAGTAAAATGTTGGGTGAACATCCTCTAAGTGTGGTTTTCCATCATTCTTGACAGGGATTGTAAGCATTTTTTTTTTTGTCTTGCATAAGTGGTTACCAAAACAGAAAACAGAAAAGTCTTCTAAATGCCTTTTCTTAACAGTAGCCACTAAGAAAACCTGCTAGGAATCTCAGACACACTAGGCATTTGTGTACCCTTTAGTTACTCATTCATCTCTATGGCTTTACAAGTTCTGCAGAGTTCACCTCTTGCAGAAGAAAACTATCTGGCCTGTTCACCTCAGCTAAGGTTGCTGAAGTTCCCGAAGAAGATAAACAGCTCGGTTCCTCCACATCAGGGGTTCTCAAACGTTATATTCAAAGGTCCAAATCAAATTTTTAGATAAGGTCAAAGGTCCGGGACGACAATAGCTAAGCAAACCCCGTTTATTAAATTTGCCTACAACGTACAACCAAAAGAAATGGCGCTGTTTGCCTGTAATTGTTTGCTTGTGAACCTAATCCACTCTCACTTTTGACAGTAAAGCGTAATATGCACTGTAGTTTTATAAAAAGATTTAACAATGACCTTGATTTCTCTCACTCGTGCTCGCAGGACTGCACGTGAAGGCCCGTTAGCCTTAGCGGACTTGCTAATGTGGATGCGAAGCCTGAGAAAAGAAGAGTGCCAACGTTGCTTCGGTTAATCTCAGACCAGGATCAGCGTAAAAATCTAAAATATGGTAAATTTTACAAAACTAATCATTTATTGAAACATACACTTAATTGCATTGCGTAAACGCGTTCCTAATATGATGTGTGGACTGGGTCCGGAATGACTTGCAGTTTGGTTCGGACTTTGAGAATTGCTGTCCTACAGGCTTCATTCTGCTGACTTCGGGGAGTCCCACATCTGTTGGGCTGCTGAATTGGGAGTGCACACTCTACATGAGGTCAAAATAAATGAGAGAATCGAGCCCTCAGCAAGACTCTGGGTCAATGTTTGTGGAGTGAAATGGAGGGAAGGGGAGTGCACTCCCTAAAAATAACTTTAACAGAGCCGTTTCAGCGCGGTGGCGCGGGGGGAGAAGGGGAGCTGTGTGCTGGTCGATAGAGTGGTCTGGAGAGAAAGTGGGGGAGTGCGTAATTAAAGGCAAAGTGTAGTGCGGGGATTCCGCTCTGCTGGTGAGTCACAGAGAGCTTGTTTGTTCGACTGCTTCAGGGTCTGTTAGCAACGTGGTCACCACCCTCAGTCAGACACAGAGAGAAGAGTAAAACCTCTGTCCAAAAAACAGATAAGAGAGCTTTTTTTTTTTCGGCACTGTCCAGCAGAGAGAATATACCGTTTTGGAGGATCCTCATTACATGGTTGCCCTTGCTAAGGAGCTAAATCAGTGGGTCTTCTTGCACAAGGGTATCCCTCATACACCACTGTAAACATGCCTGGAAAACTACAAGGTCTGTGGTGGTTTCCATCGAGTTTACTTAAGATCCCACAGCCGCGCCTCCGTTCACTAAGTGAGAATTTCATTAGTGTCAGCGAGTGCAAGAGCCTCGGCCGAGCTGAGAAACAAAGCCACTGGGAAAATGCATTTACACATTTTCCCCCTTACTCCAAACATAGCCGCGCAGCCAGGACTTGCTGTTGAAGTTCACCTGGAGCTGTGAGGCTAATGTGGTGGAAACTTAAAGTACACTAATTAGAACTGTGCAAACTGCAGGATTTATCATCCTAAACTTGTCTCAAACCACACTGAGTTGTTGAGTTATCTCAGACGGTTGTTACGTGGCCTCTGATACTGTATGACACACTCAAAATGGAGAAAACAACATACCACACGAGGGCTTCGAGTTGGTGCAACTGATTAAGCACTGGCCCTGCCATTGTGACACAAAGCCTTTACATTTTCTTTAATGTCCTCATGGTGTTAGCATGGATGAAAATGAAGCACATTTGCTTTCACTCTTAGCCCTGTTATTCATTTAAGGCACCGTCGACAAAATAACTATTATAAAAATGAGATATTGTTCCAGTTATGGTTGAATGCATGTTTACCTAGATTCAAAGTAATTTAACAAATAATAACAATATAAATAGTACTATAAATAGTTTTTATGAGTTCCAATAGCTAAACGGAATCATCCGTGGAATCATCATAAAATCTATGTTAATCTGTCTGTTACACACACCAGGTAAAACCTGGAATGTTTTTATGAGCTTTAGATGATCATGTGTAATCTAGAATGGCCAAAAATGGTCATGTGTGCTGGCGTGATCTTGGCATTAAAATACAAATTAAAAACCCACACAGGTACTAGCAGAAATTAGCATTGCCGCACAGGTGATTTTTTACTGTAATAAAACTCAAGGGCTGATACTCTCAGTTTGCCAAAGCTATATAATAAACATGGTTTATATTCTGAATAACAGGAACAGAGAGAGCGAAACACAGAAACAGCCAAAACATTCCTCTATGTGCTATTTCACTGTTTCTCCTCCACTTGCTAAGTATGCTAATAGTTCACATTCCATGTATGGAGGGAGATAGCAGCGTTGCCATGTGAGACTAAACGCTAACAGACAGGAGGAGGAGGCCAGGAGTCGCTGTGGTTTGGATCGTGACGCTGACACTGTCTCGGTGGTGTTTGTGGCAGATTCCTCAGGGCTGTTTTTCTCGAGTGCATGACTACAGTGCATCTTTATTCACTGTAGCATCACAAACAGTATTCAGCTTGTCTTTCCATCATGCTCCTTTTTAAAAGAGAAAAACACAGAAAAACATATTCTGAAGTTGCACATGACATAGTCAAGGGTTTCAAAGAAAAGATTTTGAAAGAAACCTTTCATGTCAATACCTCAGCTCAAAATGTATCGCTTGGAATTGAGCCTGTGTTTGAAATACCCTGTGGCAATCAAAAGGAATGACAAAATAAATTAAATGAATTATTTTTCTGGAGATGTTAAACCAGTTATGGAGCTGAATTCAAGCAAACACTCATTCCAGAGATCCCACTAAATTTTACTGTTGAGGCTTTTGGGAGGCTTTTCGGATCTCAGACCCCCAGACATCCCCCATGTACCACCCCCTGTATGGGATAGATCTTCATGCTCTTCATGATTTCCAAAGTTCAGTTTTTTGGGAAAGATACGGTCTTGGATTGTCTATGCTTTGTCTTTATGTACACTGCAAAATCCAGTTTGAACCAAGAAAAGAATGAGAAGAAGGGAGAGATTCACTCACCTCTCCCCTCACCATGGAAACCGTATTTATCCACGAAAGCAACTGAACTTTTCTACAAGCGAGGATTGCACCCAACCACCAGAAAGGAGACCAAACATTCCAACTGGTTCACTATGGATCGCCTTCCTTTTATTCACATAACAGTTATCAGTTCTCTTGTCAGAGCATAGCAACCTCTGCGACTTTTGCTATTCTCTATTGTTCTCCATTGTCTCTACTTTAATTACAGTGATCTCTGACTCTTCTGTGATCTGCAATTACAAGAAAACAGTTCTCTTAGCAGCACCTGTTTGACTTTAAGCTCTTCAAAATGTTTTTAAAACAGACGAGATTGATTTGTTGTAATATTTTTCCAACCGGGGTTAATCTCATACATTTGAGTGTTTATGATTCTTTATTAGTGCCAGTGCTGCCTTGGAACCAAAGCACACACAGTTCGTTATATGTTGTTGTGACATCAGCACTCATCAACACTGAAGCCTTCCAGGGACCACAAAAGACCACCCTTGGGTCAAAAGAATTTCAATATGTGCTTATAACAACAGTTTGGAAAATGACTCACCCATACAATAATAATTACTCCCCCCTTATGAAAAGTATTTTAATCTAATAAAATAAATGATTTGCCTGCTTACTCTGTCTTGCTTTGGCCCAAGCAAGCTGATGCTCTTCATATAGGCCTTTCTTCTCCCTAGCATCTAGTATTAATCTGTTTAAGATTTTAAATGAAAAATAATCACTATATCCAATGGAGGGTATGAAGGAACCATGGATGAGAGCCACTATGAATAGGAGGGAGATGTGTGTGTCAGGGCTGTGTGTGCATTGCTGAGGAAAGCTAACTGGTGAGGTATGTTGTTAAGAAACTTGTGTACAACCGTGTCAGTGTTTTATATGAAGATCACAATGAAGATTTTAGGGGGCAATTCCTGTTAAATGTGAGTGAAATGTCTGCAGTTGTTTTCTCTTAAGTGTCTGAAAGTTCAGCAGTGAGAAAATCCAAATTTCAATAGAAGTATTCCCAAACTTTCAAATATTTCTTACATGTCTAAAAGGATAAACTGGGAGAAAATTTCAAGACAAGTCTCCCCATACATTTGATGTGTAAGTGAGGAATGCAGAGCTTCTGTGCTGTTTGGGATGTTGGACAGTCTGTCAGTTGAGATGAAAGTACTTTGCTCAGGATGCCACTAATAATAATAATGTTTCAAACCTTGACACCCGGCTTCCTCAAACAAGTCCCTTCTAATCTATAGGCCTCACTTCCCAGTATTACAGTGTGCATTTCGCTTCGGGAGTCTTTCTAAATATCGCTTCCTGAGGGACAAAAAAAGCACATCCTTCGTGAATGCCAATCAATCTGTCAGCTCGCGAGCGCTCCTCAGTGAACAGACGGGCACAGGAGCGTGTTTGTGTTACCTCACTGTGGTTCCACATACCTTCCTACGCTGTCACTGCATGGGCACATGCCTGCTTTTGCTTCACAATTAAGCAAAAAAAACAACAACAACAACATTTCCACTTTCCTCTATTTGGTTTGCCGCCACGCTTCAGTTAGGATCTGTAATCATCTCCATCCATGGGTTTTAAAAAGGCAGCGCAGAAGAAGTCAGGCGTGAAACCTCAGCCTGTCTGATGATGATATGGCTTTGGCTCGAGGATTGAATGACTGGAGCATTTTGTTGTCAAACCCTAAAGCTCGAAAAGTGACACCTCAAAGGCTCTCTCTTTTCTTCTTTTTCTTTCCCTTCGTAGGCCTGACGTAGCCTACAGCTCGCCCAGCGCACACGGATGCCAGCAACAATTTGAATGGCAAGATTAAGTAATGATAAAGATGCAGTGAAAACCTCTGTGGTCAACCACACTTGGCGCTGTGTAAATACAGTGAGAGTGAGATGTTATTACAGTCTTCCGCTCTCCTCAATAGCTGACCTGGAAATTCCATTAACAAGGAATGCAATATATATGCACAAACATGAATAGCAGGATAAGGAAACGTTCCCTGGACCAGTTTCTTCACATGACCCGAAACATGGTCAGTGAATAGATCTAGTGGAAGCAGAGCATTCTACATGTTTGGCTTTGTTTTTAATACATCATTCATGTCAGTACTGAGGAATGATCTGGGAAGACATCACTGGTGATCATTAATAGACAAACTCTGTGATTTATTTTGATACATAGTTTACTACATGCACTAGATGGACAAAAATATTGGGACACACCTGTTTTTCAGGCTTCGGCCTAGGCGCTTTATTGCCAGTGAAGGAAAATCTTAATGCTTCAGCATACCGAGCCATACCAACTCCACATTACAGTCTGAGTATTTGAATGCAATGTCATCAAAGACCCTGTTGGTGTAATGGTCAGGCATCCCAATACTTTTGTCAAGTGTGTATACAATATAAAGGAATAATTTTTTAACATGGACATTAGGTTGATAGCCTAACCTATGCAAACTACATAGCTGACCACTGAGGCAATAAAATCAAGTTCTGTATGGCACCAGTTGTAGTGGTTGTGTAGGGCAGTGGATAGCACCACTATCCCTGATGCAACAAACTGGCATTTGATTCCTTATCCAGACAAGCACATCATAATTTACCAATAAGAGTCTTTGGGCAAGCCTTCATTGGCCTGTTTAAAATGGTAAGTCACTTGGGGTGAGAGCATCTATCAAATGCATACTGCATCATTTCAGAACTGGTCACTGTTAACATAGTGCTGGAAATTGGTGGTGGTGAAGGGGGGGGGGTGCAGTTAGTGGAGATTAATGTTTTGTTTGCTTCTCGTCATACTGCTGGTGCATGGAAGCGTGAATGCAGAGTGTGTGGTGACTAGTGTGTCTGTGTGCAGAGTCTGAGACTGAGATAGACTGAACTAACTGAACTAACTGCCGAGCTACTAACAAAATACTTTTCACTGACACTCCCCCCAACTACCCCCATTTTATATTTATGTGTAATGTTGGAACAAACACATAAATATAAAATGTAGAATTTAAATGTAGAATACAATTTCTACTTTTTTTTACATAAATTACAGTTGCCCCTGTGATCAGAAGGTTGTGGGTTCAAATCACAGGACTGCTAGTGGCACCACTGAGGTTCCCTTGAGCAAGGTACCATCCCCACACACATCAGAATCAGAAAACTTTATTGATGCCGGGGGAAATTGCTTATGCAACGACAGCACAGACCCTAAGAGACACAGAGACACAGGGTCAAGAAAAACATGAAATATAAAGTCAAATAAAAACTCTGCAGAAATACTCTATACAAAGTACACTATGCCTGGATTAGCATATGAATAAAATATATTTAGACATTTTAGCACAGTTTAGCATGTCCCACAAATCTAAACAACTGATGCTGATACATTTTTTAAAGCAATTTTCTGCAGATACTGAAGTGATTCCAATCTCACTGAGCATCCCTGCTATGTACTTTTTCATAACAGAGTGAAGAAATGAAAAATGTATACTATGACAGAAAGCAATAAATCACAGCAATAAGGTCGGCCTCGTGACGCACCAGGCCAGGAACACGGTGGAAGGAACTTGGTACCGCACAGGAAGAAAAACACACCTGTACCTGTTGAGTAATTTGACAACAACGGGCTGCATGATCCAATTTGCTTAGAGTTGTCTGCCTTATCTGAGCTATGCTGGAAAATGGTTGGAGGGGCCTGTCATCCGGACGAGATTAATTTTCCACCCAGCAGGACTGGATGACCATGTCAGAACTTCAGTATGTGAGCTTCTCCCAGGACTTGTCAGGACACTCTCCCTGTTCTAGAGAAAATCCCGTTCCTCTTCTTCCTGTTTATCAGGCATGCGTTGTTTATCTCCAACTGCAGAGCTCACTCATCGAATAATGGTGCCGCAGGCTTCAGGTGTGGCGCATTTGTGTTTACTGTATCTGTGAATGGTGATACCATCAAACCTTCAGCAACTCCACCACAGATAGAGAGGCTGGATTCCTCCTGACAGCTTTATTTTGCAACTCACAGGGTGACTGGTGGCCTGTGGTACAATCTGTTTTTGTACATGCACTCCTAAAAATATAAGTTCCTTAGTGGTTCTTGGCTTGGACATACAGTCATGACGAAAAAAAATAAATAAATAAATTGAAGAGCCTTTGTGTATAGGTTCTTTAATCTCACTTCTTATTTACAGAAATGGAGAGGAGCATCCACTGGTACTTTGGTGAACCAAAAGTGGTCCCTCTGCGGTGTCATTCTAGAGAACCCTTTTCGGCACCTTTCAATTTAAAAAGTATACATTACATTCATTTGGCAGATGCTTTTATCCAAAGTGACTTACAATATGAGGAAGCATTCAGTACATTTAGTAGCTCACATTTTAGTAAAGTCGAGTCAATTTAAAAAGTATAGTCACATATTAAGTAAAATAAAGTAAGTAAAATGGCCCTCATAGTCACATGTGAACACACCACAGCACAGCATGCAGTGTGAGCATGCACACTTTCTCTGTTTTTAACCCATTCACCAAGCGAAGCAGTGGGAAATCTCCGGCGTAGCACCTGGGGACAGTACCCTGCTCAAGGGTACCTCAGTGGTGCCACTGGCAGTCCTGGGATTCAAACCCACAACCTTCCAATCACAAGGGCAACTCTGTAACCACCAGGCCACCAGCTGCCAAACTGGACTCCAGACGTGGACTTGAACTGGCACTTTTCTGATTCTCTTCACTCAGGGACCAACGCTCTACCACTGAACCACCGAGGGCGTTCGTTATTGCCGTTAACCAGAAATTCCCATAGTTTTAACCACACAGCACACAGAGTATCTGCAGTTTACAAGTTTCCCCGTTCCTTCAGAAACCGGTGATGAAAAAACTGTTTCTGGGAGCTTTTATTCAATTTTCCTACTGTGGTGGCCTTTCATGCCAAAGATCCCCCATTTGGGCATGAACAAGTATTTTTGGCGGAGGGCAAGAAATGTGAATATCCTGCAACCACAGGCCCTGAAGCCGCCTCATTTATCTGTCAAGTCGCAGAAAGTGAAAATGTTCCAAAAATGTTCCCTCTTCATGTCAGTAAAGATAAACTGAGTGTATAGAGCTTCTTTTCACAGCCCCATTCCTGGCCTAAGGGTTGAAAGAGGAACAGGCGTTAAACCATCTCACTGTGCAGGTAAAGAGTTCTACAGACAGTGTGCTTTCTCTTAACAAGGTTTACGTGTTGTGTTGAGTCCGGAAGTCACAGCTGGTGGGGACTTCACTGATACCGTTGTTTTCGTCTTCATCAGGCAAGAGGAAGCCTGTCGCTGCATTCCACGCTCTCAGATCAATCCGGCGGGAATACAGAGCGCCTAGGGAACGTCAACCTTGGACTGATTCATTAAACATAAGAACATAAGAATGAAGATGAGAGGAACATACCACTCCGTAATATATAGTGCGTACAGACAACAGCGCTAGTCTGGGAGAAAGGTTTTAGACATTTTATATGTTGGATATTTATCTCACACACTATGGGCCACAGAACATGGAGGGGCCATTTTTATTACACCTGGGCCAAAGAATTTCCTTTGCTTATCTGTTCCACATATGTTGTCAATGTTGGAACAAAGCCCTGTATGTACCTCTGTAACTACAAATGCTTTTTTATAGTTATTGTCATTTTCAAATCTATATAAACGCAAATGTGATTAAATAGCAACAGGATAAAATTAAATGTTAGACGCTGCTCACTGGTGAGTTGTGCTATTTTTAGAACAGGACTGAGGGCTACTCATGTGGTCCTTGGGGGCACCCTGGTGCCCGCAGGCACCATGTTGGTGACCCCTGACATAGGCAATTTGCTACGGGATCAATAAAGTTTTCCGACTGTGGCAACATAACATGATGAACACACCAACAGAAAGGGTCTAAAATGTAATAAAAGTAATTTCTCCTTTAAAGTCTCACAGTGAAAATCTTCTGTTCAGACCTTTACTGTATATTTTAGGCCTGTTGGGTGTCCCTCGGCCCTTCAGCTACAAATAAGCTGCTTCTTCATAACTGATTGACTTAATTCTGTGACAGCCTAAAGTCAACCAGTCAGATCATTTTCTACAAACACTGACAAACTGTAGGATTCTTGGGGAAGATTTAACACACTGTCATCACAGGCGAGAATGAAACTGTTATGAGAGTACATTACATTACATTTCATTCATCTGGCTTTTAGCCAAAGTGACTTACAATTTGAGGAAACCTTCAAGTTTCAGGACAATGTGAGAGCCAGAGGAGAGTATTAAGTGCTAAATCTTTGTGTAAGAGTAGTGCGAGAAGATGCATTAGGAGAGGAGATGCCCTGCAGGAGGTTTTTAAAGCTAGAGAGGGATTCTGCCGCTCATCGGCTTAAAGTGTATAAAGTAAGGAGTGAAACAATAACAGAGTTCATAAGATTAAAGCAGAAGAAGCTAAGATGCACAGTTCTTACCTGAAATGATCATGCAACATAATGTCTGACTGCATTTGTCGAAAGCACAGTCCAAACTGCATTGCTGAACAATGGACTGTGCCATTCACTTATTTTTGTAGACAGAACCAACAAAATGTGACGTATGAGTGTTATTTCTGTCAGCAGATGAGAGCCACATTTTTTTTGTTCTCTCCTGACAGCATGCTGTGGGACAGGTTTTAATGCAACATGTTTGGTAGTTGTGCTGCACCAGAGTCCCTATAAAGGAGTTCCCTTTAATGGATGAATGAATGAAGGCTCTAAATGCACAGCATGGCATTTGTTCACAGGGGAAAGTTCAGCCCTTCAGTATAAAGAACCACTTGGCTTTCAGTAAAGGGGCATGCGCAGTAACTGAACAGCATGAAATTATTATACATTATTTGAGCCATTTGCTACGAACTCTTCATGCAAGATTTTACCATGGACTTCATGATTCTACATACAAAAGGATGCAAAAAGTGAGTTTTGCATAATATGTCCCCTTTAATATGACTTTTAGTTTACATTTTTTTGATCAGAGAGATAGAATCCTGGTCTTGTATGAGTGGAAATATGTAGATGCATTGCCAAGAGTGAACAGGCTGGGCAGACTTTGGACAGAAAAGATTGGATGGACTTCCACTCTTTGATAGGTTTCATATGATATATCTCACAAAAGAGTCTTTATCGGCATGCATGGTGCTTAGAAGAGACTACAGCAGGCAACGGAGAAGCTGGAAGAACATCTCACAAAAAAGACCAACACAGAAGAGGGACTATATTAGTAGTCATTCCAAATTGGACCAACACATATGACAAATGGTCACTTTACACTTTACGCTTACACATTTGATATCCATTTGTTTGGTAATTAACAAACAAATTGGCTTGATATGATCTTGCAGGTCATAGGTAATGCTTTGCAACTAAAACGTTACGATATAAATGACGAATAACATAAATATATAAAGAGGGCCACTGAAAACCACTGAACCACTGAAAAACAGGCCGCTGAAATTGCGGGAAGTGTGATCATTCAGAGAATTCCCTATAAAATGTTTTGGAAATTGCTCAGCTGGGACTACTTGGGTGGATGTCAGTATATTTGGGGAGGCCCAAGTATAGTGTGGGAAATCAGCCCTGGTATCTACACTGGTTTACCACACCAGGCCCATACTCATACACAGTACACCTCCCACAAACACACACACACACACACACACACACACACATACGCATGCACACATGCACGCACACATGCACAAAAGATTGGAAAAGTACAGAGAAACAGAGTTAAAAAGTATACATGTGAGTACATAAAAATCTACAGGAACTCACCTTGCCTTTATCTAATGTTCAACTAAATATATATTAAATGCCACAGAACTTTAAGCTGAATATGAAAGATTTGGCTAAATCTGACCCAACCCTATGATAAACCAAATCCCTTCCCTTAAATCTTAACCTTAAACTTTAATCTAATTCTAAAATTAACCATAATCTTCCACTTAACCTTAACTGCTGACCGTACCCTTAACCTTAAACCACTTAAAACTAATCCTAAACCTAACCCTAATCTTCCTGTAAAAATGTCCCCAACTCATTCCCTTAAGCCCTAACCTTAACCTGTCACATAATCTTTCACCTAATCACTTCCCTTAAAACAACCTTAACCTTCATCTTACCCCAAAATTTAAGTCTAATCCTAATTCTAAACCTAACCCTAACCTTTCTCCTAAACACGAATGCTAACATTAACCCAATCTTAACCTTAGGCTTAACCCCAAATTTAAATCCTAGTTCTAAACCTAACCTAACCTTTCTCCTAAACTCTAACCGCTAACATTAAACCAATCTTAACCTTCACTTTAACCCAAAACTTAAATCTAATCCTAATTCTAAACCTAATCTAACCTCTCTCCTGAACTTTAACACTAACGCTAACATTAATCCAATCTTGACCTTAACCTTAAGCTTCACCTTAACCCAAAGCTGAAATCCTAACTTTAAACCCAACCCTAAAATTTCTCCCAAACTCGAACCGCTAATATTAACCCAACCTTGTGTTTGATGATTAAATTAAAGTGAAAAATCTCTTGTGCCCGAGAAATTTTAACAATACTCCCAGAAAGTCTATGGGGAAAATAACAGGATTAAATGGTTCGGATTGGTGTACTTCTGGTCAAAGTTCCCAGATCACACACACACACACACACTCACACACACACACACACACACACACACACACACACACACACACACACACACAAACAC
>JBBIGA010008128.1:0-15397 GCA_037576975.1 Alestes dentex | reverse complement strand
TCAGACTGAAAATGGGTAAAATAAAACAGGGTTAAAACAAAGCAGGAAGTTAAAATAAGAAATAGAAACAAGTAATAAATCTATAAAGGAAAAGAGGAAAAAGTATTGTGTAGTTTGACAATATCAAAGTTGGAGTTACAAAACCAGATTTAAAAACATGTTTAAGGTATTTGATTATTTGATTACTAGAGAATGTGCGTATGTAATGCAACACACTTTCTTGTTTTTTGACATTCCAGTTGCACAACGGAACTGCATCTCATTCATTCCACATTCAGGTCATCAAAGGGTATGATCACTGGCACGTACTGTTCTGACCACTTTGTAAAGACATTTAAAAGAAAATTAATACACTAAAGAATTATACCAAGTTAAGAATGACGTAAGAACATCTGCATCGTTCAAACCTCAGTACAACATTAATTATTTTAGTTTATGTACTCCATAAAGTCCAGGATGTGGGATACAAAAGACAGCTAGGTTTGTTCAGTTGTGGGCTGAGCTGGGTTAATTCCGGATTTCATTCTGAGGTCAAGCTTCAATCAAAGATTTGATCATTTTGATCAATGTCAAACTTTAGTGCAAAATCAACCAAAGTACAAAAAACAGGTCTTATTTGGGATGTTCCCGGTCTGCAGTGGTCAGTATCTACGAAAAGTGCTCCAAGGAAGGACAACCAGTGAGTCATGGACACTCAAGGCTCAAGGAGTTTCTTTGTGTTCCACTCCTGCTTTAATAACAGCGTGACGTGAACTCCACAAGTCTGAGTAAAAGCCTGTGATGAGTAGATCAGGTCCACCTGAGAGTCTGAACCCACACTTAAGTGAAAAGGGAGAAGACTCAACAAAAACTGACCTTTAAAGGCCTTAACACGGTCAATGGTAATACATTTGCGTGTATTTAACTAGGAGACTGTAGAATCTTTTTCATTTACCCATCAAAATCTCTTTTTTGTTTTACATGTTTTATTAAACTTTTTGTTGTTTATTTCCAAATCTAAATCAAAAATCTTCTGAACGGGCCAGTCTGGAGCAGAACTGGCTGCCGCTGTTCCTAGGAGGAGGAGGAGGAAGAGGGCCCCCGCCTTCATGATTACTACCAACACCTGCATCTCGTAATTATTAATCTCAGAGGCACCTGTATGCGCGTCCTTACAGCTTAAAGCCCACTCTCTGCTGAGTCTTTGTGTGAAGCGGTTCGCCCCGCACAGTACACAAAACTTAACCGGTAATTTGGTACAGGCTCTCAAGTTTATCTCCTTGGTCTTCCTGCTCTTTCCTTTCACAGATTCTGTCTCTAGAAACTTTCTCCATTGGGATTAATCTGCTCTTCTCGTGTTTTCCCCATTTCCCAAGCTTTCCTTCATATCTGTAATAAAGACATGCATTGTGGAAACCTAGTAGTTGAGCCCAGTCTAAGTCCGCCAGGGTCCCGTGGCAGCTTCCGTTTCTCCCATGGGCGCAGATGGGGTGGGGGGGTTTGGACGGACGGGGGAATGTGTGCCCCTCGGGCCTCGATCCGTTCCCCCCGAAACACAGATGTAGTGATGTATAACTCATACTCCTGTTTTAGGGTCTAAAACGTTTTATTTTGCACATCTTAAATGTAAACCTGAACATGCCACTCCATGTACCATTCTCTTCAGCACATAGTTCCTAGCAGCACGTCTTGTCTTATTGTTCTGGGGTCCTGAGACCTAGGAGCTGCCTCATTGGTTCAGACAAAAACCAATCAAAAGGCCCAATCACTAAAACTACTACACAAAACAGGTGACACAGTGACAAATGACACAAACATCCACTCATTTCAACATAAAAGTCCCAAAACCAAAAACCCAGCCCTAACACATACAGCATACACACATATCAAAGTTTTTCAGCTGTGCTGAGAATGATCCACCACCCAAATAATTCCTGCTCACTCGTGGTCCTGTGAGGGTTCTGACCACTGAGAATTGGGGCTAACAAATAATGACAAATTCCATTTGTAATATTTTGAATGATCCAATTAATATTTTATTAAGATTATAAAAAAAAATCCACCATGTTATGAGCCTAATCATCACCAATTATAAGAACAAAAGTGTATCATATGTAAAATAAGTCTGAATAAAATATGGTACAATAAAAACACTAGAGATATAACTCATTTCATATCTAAAATGATTGGTCACTGGTTCATGAATCAGTTTTTTCTTCTGTTATGACTCCTTCCTTGCGAACTTCCATTTTCTTCAGTTTAAGCTTTAAATCATACAAATGGGTTCACATTATGAGAATACTTAAATTGCAATGTGTTATATTAGTTAAAAATATATGAATCAAAATTCTGTGGCAAAATTTTAAAGTCTGTCTTTCAGCTCCCTCTGTAATTTAAAAACAATATTTTCCATATTTCTGCAAAAATACAATCTAAAACATCATGTTTTTTGACCATTCTAAAATCACGGGTCAATAGTAGTCAAATTCTTCAGTAACATTTTGATGTTGATTGAGTCAAGGGTCATCACACCAACAAATGAGAAAAAAAATTGCAGTATACTATGCAATTTCCCTTTGTTATTGCTTATTTCACTGGTTAATTATCCATTATTTGAATGATAAGATAAAAAAAATCCACCACAATGGTATTATTAAGGACCCATTAAATATAATTATGCATAGGTTATAAAATTACATGTCTTAATTCTATAGATGAAACTCACCAAGTATCCCTAAACATTCCTCTTCAGCACTGTTATATAAAGTACTGTCTTCAGTTTGCACTGTGTCTATCCCATGTCTTCCTGACTCATTCCCAACCACAGTATTATTTAACCATAAATTTTTTTGGTATAGAGGCCTAGCATTCAAAGCACCTCTGAACTTAGACAATTTGCTATCAATGCAGCCATTTGCTGTTGCACTACAACGATCATGCTGTTCTTTTAACTTTACTGTCTCCAAGTCTTATTCCAAGTTAAAACATGTCTGACCGTCTTCTTCCTCTTTATTATTATTGTATGTAAAGATGTAAATTTATAACTGAACTTCTGTCAAACAAACCCTGGCTTGAAAAAGTCTCCCAAATATTAACTAAAATTCATTTTATTCACATTGTACGGCTGTAGGGAGGACTGGAAACTGACATACTGACATCAATTATAAATAAATAAACCCAGGATATGAACCAAGGATAACTTTCTGGATGGTTTCTTCCCACAAGTGGGTGAGGAAAACCCACAGAGGAGGTCCGGAGAGCAGTTGAGTGGCGGCGCGCCAAGAGGAGGAGCAACAAATGGTGTACATGTAGGAAAACAAACACCGTTTTCTGACTGACTTTTTATTTGTGGAAATCAGATTTTACTCATACACTCAATTCTAAGGGTTCGCTATACCTAAAGCTATTCCACTTATTGAAAGAATGGTTGAGCAAGTGACTGAGCATGTGCTGTGCATGCTTGTGCGTATGTTGGCGTGTCTACATGAATGGAAGAGAGGGAGGGCATGCACTTTGGTGCACGCACAGGAGAAAGATTTTTATAGTAGTGTGCAATTTTTGTTAGTGATGCAATTTTTGCTAGTGATTCAATACTAAGTAAATACAGGCCAGTGTCATCAATACTGATACCATTACTTTTAACTTATAAGGGAGCTAATTTCATGTAAGGGAGAGCAGAGAGTAATAATTTATAGGGTGAAAACATAATCACTATGTTAAAAATGAATACATTTAAACAACACCTTTATCTAATCATCAGCGGCTTCTAAGTTGTTCTGAATTGCTTCTGAGTCGGGTTTTGATCTGTGCTGGATGGAGCCCAGGTGCATTCTGCAAACAAATCTTTTGCAATACAGACTCTGTGTCAAGTGTTTCTAATTTCTATCTACTCCAAAGAGGTATTAAAATATTGAAATTGTTTTTCAAGGATGAATGAAGCGGAAGAGAGGTGAAAATTTTGAGGGAATGAAGGTGGTGGCAGTAGTACCGGCAATAATTTAATACTACTTTCACCCCTCTCTGCCGTGTCTTCATGCTCTCAGTCACTGCAGCCTACATGAGTCTGTTTAGCGCTGCTGAGTCACATGATGGCACAGCAACAAAACACAACACAGCAGAGGAGGAGGAGCAAAGTGTACACGTGAGATGTGAAAGAAGCTGTGTTTGCACAGAGATGAAATAGAAGCAACGTGCTGAATGTAGAGGAGAGAAACTGAAACTCAAGTATTGATCCTGTCATGCTAGTATTGATCTTATACCAATACTAAAAAGGAGTCTCATGCTGTTGATATTCAGATCAATAGAGTTTTCTGTTCATGTTACATCTATGTCGAGTGATGAGCCATTCTGCAAGTCTCACCACCGATAAGGTAAGATAACCCTCTTTTAGTCCCACAGGTAGGAAATTAGCATTATTATGGTAGCTAGTGTACAGAACAAGAGAGGAAAATAAGAGCAGCATAACCTATACTAAATACTATACAAATAATACAAAAAAATCTACATGTAGAACTTGGGGTGTGTGTGTGTGTGTGTATTAGTGATGGGTGCTGAGGTCGTTAAAGCATTATTTAATTAACTCTGACAATTATTTCATCGCTCATTAACACATTTTTTTTTTTTTAATTACTCTTATTTTGAAAGTTTGTTTTTCTGTGCTCGACCGTTTCACCTCACTTTAACAGTCACACTTGCTACTGAACAGACTGACTGCTTCTGCTGCTCCCTGATAAAAAGACAATGTTCCTGCTAGAACCTGTTAAGGAAAAACATTTTGGAAGGTGCCTGATATTCTGTTCTGATCATGGCTCTGGACCGCGGGCGCCGTGTTCTGATGATTCATGCTACCCTGCCAAAAAATGCTCCCTTTAAGTTTATACAGTTTAAAGTCAGTTTATAACACTGATAATGATGAGAAATAGGCAAATAATAGGCTGTACGTCTTGGCTGTTTTTCGTGGGTGGTTATAATGGTTACAAAGCTATAATAGTTCTGGCACCCATGCTCTGGACTCCAAGGGTACCTTGTTTTTCTATAACAAACTAGATTAAATGTGAATGCCCTGCAGTGGCAAAAAGCTTTTTTTTCCCGCTGGTTTTATATTCGATTTGATTACACTTATGTTATGTTGAGATTTACAGAAATATGCAGCTGTGTAACTGTGTTAAAGGGAACAATGCTGTTAAAAAGCTCTTTATTTGTTTAAGGATGCAGTGGTCAGTATCTATCAACTGTCATGTTGGTAGATACTGTCTCAGGGAAGGAGGACACAGATAAACAAAAGGGGTTTAATAGCAACAAGGCATGTAAACAGTCACTTGAAAGCAAGGGGCTGGGTAGAAAAGAAATACAGTAACCCCCCGCTGCGGTTCAGCAGTTGCGGCTTCAGTCTATTGTGGATTTTTTCAGAGAACCGAACTAATAATTGTTCACGGAAACCCCCGCAATATCACGGAAACCGCAGATATCTTCCTCATTTGTTTTGCTTTTGTGACATCTGGGCCTCGTCCACCACGCCCTCTTGTCCTCATGCGGGGCTGTTCATGTTGCTGGGTTGTTTTTTGGGCGTAGTGGTTAGGAAGGCAATCAGACACCTGAACGGAATGAGGACGAGGGGGCATGGCGGATGAGGCCCAGACGTCACAGTCAGCTGTACTCAGAGACGGGAGGTTTGAAAGTAGCCAATCTGAGAACATTATTTATTTCTCCTTGCTGCTGACTGGCTGCTGCCCTGTGACGCTGCAGTCCAGAATTTCCCCTGTGGAGCACCTCAAGTGTTCTCGTGTTTTTCGTTTTGTTCTTCTTAAAGCCATGTATTTTTATTACTGTGAATTAAATTAGTATTGTATTTACCTGCAAATATCAAAGAAAATGACAGTGCATACCAAAGAAAATGCTTGTTCATGAATTACAGTACAGTCTATATTGGGGTAATATCGGTATTTTACATTCTAGCACTGCTGGAGTTCAGTGTAAACTGTACAGTACAGATACAGGTTTACCTTTACATATATTTGGGGGCATTTTTAGGGTTTACACTATGAAAATAGGCATTTTTAGGCATTTTTAACCACATCACAACTCGTTTTTTCACTATACATGGGTGCTCTTGGAACGTAACCCCCACAATAGTTGGGGGTTGACTGTATTTCCATTTTGTTATAATGGATTTAATTTTGAACATCCCACAGATATGGGCAGTTGGTGTCTTGGTGGTTAGGAAGTTGCCCCTGGGATTGGAAAGTTGTGTGCTCAAATCCCAGGATTGCTAGGGACACTACTGAGGTACCCTTGAGCAAGATACCATCCTCACAAACGTCTCTCTGGGCTCTGTATTCCTGGCTACCTTTTGCTTCACTTGTTGCTTATTGCGGGGGTTAACTATACAATCAGTCTCTTTCTCTGAGTCAAGAGGAAGGAACACGTTCAGTTCAGAGATGGTCCCTAGTCAAACTGAAAGGGTCCCAATACTTGGTACGCTCCTCATCAGGAGCCACAAGGAGTGCGGGGTGCAAAAGCTCTGCCTCGTGCAGAGCCAGCAAGGGGTAATTCCAGCCTACAGGCGCTTCAGACTCGCTAGTTAACACTAGAGAAACATGACAGACACAAATAGCCAAGTCAGAGTCCACTGGCATAGATCAACGAGGATGACTTCTTACTATAGAGGTGACTGGAGTTCTTCCTCAGTCCATTGAGTCAGTATGAGAGAGTAACTTTGACTGCTGGATTTGCTGGCTTTTGAATCAATGACACAAACACAAAGACCAATCACAAACACTAACTGATTATTACTGAATAAACACATGAGGCAAGACACCTGGAAACACAAGAGGAAACTAATGCAAACTAATGACTGGGAGAACACAAGGGCTGACACAAGATAGTTGCGTTGCCAAGCAAGCCACAAACCAAAACATACCAACACGTGGACAGGGGGATGTGGCCAGGAAACCCCAGCTCAGAAGTCTGGTGAACTAGTCCGCTGGGTGCATGGCAGAGGTGGCACAGATGTGACACCAACAGTTCTCCAAGGAAGGACGACTAGTGTCATAAATTTGCTTGATTTTCACTAGTTAAGAATCTTGAATATTTCTTCTTAATTTTACTCATCAAAACATTTTTTTTATTTCAGTGTTGTTTATTACCAGGTTATATGAATTTTCAAGGTGGTCTCAGACATATTAAAGTGTAATAAAATAAAAGTGTAATTATATTCCAAAACATGAAGAAAATGTATCAAATTTGTGTTATTCCTTTTACAGAAAGTGAAGAAAAGTGCATTGCAAACTGTTCAAAAAATATTTCTTCTTGTTTACAAACTCAAAAACTCACTGTATAAAATGTTTTAAAATTTTGCTTTCACTGAACTAATATTTAGTTGTTCAACCACTGTTTCTGAAAACTGCTGTACATGTGTATTTTGTGGAGTCAATCAACTTCTAGCAACTGTGAACAGGTATTCCAGCCCAGGATGATTGGACTACTTTCCACATTTCTTCTGCATTTCTTGGTTTTGCCTCAGAAACTGCATTTTTGATGTCCCCCACAAGTTTCCTATTGAATTAATGTCCAGGGATTGGGCTGGCCACTCCATAACGTCAATCTTGTTGGTCTGGAACCAAGATGTCACTGGTTTACTGGTGTTTTTGGGGTTGTTGTCTTGTTGGAATACCCATTTCAAGGGCATTTCCTCTTCGGCATAAGGCAACATGACCTCTTCAAGAATTTTGAGGTATTCAAACTGATCCATGATCCCTGGTATGTGATAAATAGGCTCGACACCGTAGTGTGAGAAACATCCCCATATCATGATGCTTGCGCCACCATGCTTCACAGTGAACTGTGGCTTGAATTTTGGGGTGTTTGGGGGTCGTCTGACAAACTGTCTGTGGCCACTAGACCCAAAAAGAACAATCTTGTTTTTATCAAAAAGCATGTTCTTCTAAACAATGTCTGGAACGACCCCAGAGAAATGCACTATAACCACCACGTACAACATTTGCTGCCTTCCTTCCTTAAATAAGGGCAATAATTGGCACCTGTATTTTCAAAGAATGAATGACCTCACTAATTGAACTCCACACTGCTATTATTTTGAACACGCCCCTTTCAATTAATGATTCAATTACACAGAATCAGCAGCTAAGAATCAGCAATAAAACACGGTAAAATAAAAATAACAATTATAACTCAGTTACAACCACTGATCTATCAACAGCAAAATAAACTGCCTTATTACATAATATGTAAGTTACTACATGTAAGAACATTTTTTTAGATGTAAAAATACTTGGATGATTGGTCACTGGTTCATGAATCATCTGTTTCCTCTGACTTGACTTTTCCCCTTCGGTGGACTTCCTTCTTCGGGGTGAGGCTCCGACTTCAGTTTAAACTTCAAATCATACATATTGGTTCGCATTATGAAAACACTTCACTTGCAATTTGTTATTTCAGAATTCCTATAAAAATTGTAAGCCTCTCTTTCAGCTCTCTTTTCAATTTAAAAACTGAAATTTCTGTATTTCTGCATTAATACGTTTTAAAACATCAGATTTAAAAGTAGATGAAGATAATAAATTCATTAAAAATATAATATTTGGTCCCCACTAGAATTTGTTCAGTTTTTGTCAATCTTAAAATAATCAAATTCTTTAGTAAAATTCTGATGTTGTTTGGACCCAGAGATTTTACACAAATAGATGATAAAAAATATGGTGTGCAATATGCAATCCTCCTTTGTTGTTACTTATTTCACTGGTTAATTACCTGTTATTTGCCTGATAAGTTATAAAAAGTTAAATAAAATAGTACTGTAAAGGACCCATTCACTATAATTACGCATAGGTAATAATATCAGTAATTTTTAAGTCCTAATTCTACAGATGATGTTGAAACTCACGGTATGTTTCCTGTTTAACGCGGTTATATGAGGCACCGTCTTCAGACTGTACTCTGCGATGTCTTCCTGTATTAAATTAATACAATCACAACCACAGACATGAAAAGAAATGTTTTAAGGGACCTTGCATTAGGACACATTATTTGACCATTAAAATTGTACAGTACAGAAGCCTAGCATTCAAAGCTGAAACTTATTATAAACCTGGCAGTTAACAGATGAGGTGAACCAGGTGTGTTTGCATAGGAAAATCACCAAACTCTACTTCCAGAACTGGAGTTTTCTTCCCCTGAACTAAGAAAACTTGCTGTATGTACAGATTTTTGTTGTTGTGCCAAAAAGAGTCATGCTGTTTTCTGCATGAAGACTCAAATAATTATAGTTATAATTCATGACAAAAGTGTTTCAGTTGCATCATATTTCAGTTAATCTACAGTAAACACTGATGCCACATGACTGATACAGATGTCATATGGCATCACTGGACACTCAGCTAAAGAAATGAGGCAGCAATTTTACACTTTGTCATTTATTTTTTGAGGAATTTTTGACAACATACTTGTGAGTGATAAAAATATGTGAACTTCTTGGATCATCAGTTTATTTAATGGTGACATTTATAGCTAAATGTGTTAAAAAAACAGTGTCACTTTTTGGCACATTTTCTTGCTGCGTAAATGTTAAATATTAAATATATATCTAAATGTTAAATCTAAATCTAAATGTTAAATCTTAAATCTAAATGTTAAATCTAAATCTAAATCTTAAATCTTAAATCTAAATGTTTAATATATATATAAATGTTAAATCTTAAATCTAAATGTTTGCTAATTGGCCACGCCCCGTGATTATAATTGGCTTTTACTTAGAAGGGGGCTGGACTGCATGCTGTGATCTCCCCTAACCAACATGGAGAATTTGCCTTAAATGATCTTAAACCAAAATGTTAAATATGAAAAATATATCTCATACTGTAAATGTGAAAAATATATCTTGCACTCTAAATGTGAAAAATATATCTTAGCTCTAAGTGCTAGATTTAAATCCTACATTTAGAGTCGCCGTTTGTAAAAACGCTAGATTTAAATCCCACATTTAGAGTCGTCGTTTGTAAAAGTGCTAGATTTAAATCCCACATTTAGAGTCACCGTTTGTAAAAGTGCTAGATTTAAATCCCACATTTAGAGTTGCCATTTGTAAAAGTGCTAGATTTAAATCCCGAATTTAGAGTCGCTGTTTCTAAAAGTGCTAGATTTAAATCTCACGTTTAGAGTGCAACATTTAAATCATACATTTATAGCGCAACATTTAAAATACACATTTAGAGTGTAAGATTTCTTTTTCACATTTAGAGTGCGAGATATATTTTTCATATTTAACATTTAGATTTAAGATCATTTAAGGCAAAATGTTGGTGGGGGGATTTCACAGTACACAGTCCAGCCCCTGCTAAGTAACAGCCAGTAGTAATCATGGGGCGTGGCCAATTAGCATATCCTCTAAACATTTAGGTTCAAGATTTAACATTTAGATTTAACATTTAACATTCTCATAAGTCAAGGTACCACTGTATTATATTATATTATATATTAAATAAATCAAACTTTAATGACATTTCAAACATCTGTCTATCACTGATTAATTTTACATACCTTTGGAAGTCTATTATTATATGTATATATATATATAAATATATATATATATATATATAATACATACTGAACAAAAATATAAACGCAAAACTTTCGTTTTTGCTCCCATTTTTCATGAGCTGAACTCAAATTTCTGAAACATTTTCTACACACACAAAAGACCCATTACTCTCAAATATTGTTCACAAATCAGTCTAAATCTGTGTTAGTGAGCACTTCTCCTTTGTCGATATAATCCATCCCACCTCACAGGTGTGGCTTATCAAGGTGCTGATTAGAGCATTAATATTGCAGGTGTGCCTTAGACTGCCCACAATAAAAGGCCCCTCTGAAATGTGCAGTTTGATCACAGCACAATGCCACAGATGTCGCAACTTTTGAGGGAGCGTGCAGTTGGCACCC
Organism: Alestes dentex; assembly: GCA_037576975.1. Classification (NCBI taxonomy): domain Eukaryota; kingdom Metazoa; phylum Chordata; class Actinopteri; order Characiformes; family Alestidae; genus Alestes; species Alestes dentex. Next base: position 4,462 of record JBBIGA010008128.1, on the reverse strand, counting down.
TGACTGCAGGAATGTCTACCAGGAATGTTCATTTCTCTACCATAAGCCGTCTCCAAAGGCGTTTCAGGGAATTTGGCAGTACATCCAACCAGCCTCACAACCGCAGACCACCTGTAACCACACCAGCCCAGCACCTCCACATCCAGCATGTTCACCTCCATGATTGTCTGAGACCAGCCACCCGGACGCTGCAGCACAATCGGTTTGCAAAACCAAAGAATTTCTGCACAAACTGTCAGGAACCGTCTCAGGGAAGCTCATCTGCATGCTCGTCGTCCTCGTCGGGGTCTGGACCTGAATGCAGTTTGTCGTCATTTCCGACTTGGGTGGGCAAATGCTCACATTCGATGGCGTCTGGCATGTTGGAGAGGCGTTCTGTTCACAGATGAGTCCTGGTTTTCACTGTTCAGGGCAGATGGCAGCGTGTGTGGCGTTGTGTGGGGGAGCGGTTTGCTGACATCAACGTTGTGGATCGAGTGGCTCATGGTGGCGGGGGGGTTATGGTATGGGCAGGCGTATGTTATGGACAACGAACACAGGTGCATTTTATTGATTGCCTTTTGATGCACAGAGATACAGTGACGAGATCCTGAGGCCCACTGTTGTGCCATTCATCCACGACCATCCACGACTGGTTTTCAGACCCCTCCCAGGAAGGCAAAACTGTGCACATTTCAGAGGGGCCTTTTATTGTGGGCAGTCTAAGGCACACCTGTGCAACAATCATGCTGTAATCAGCACCTTGATATGCCACACCTGTGAGGTGGGATGGATTATCTCAGCAAAAGAGAAGTGCTAACTGACACAGATTTAGACTGATTTGTGAACAATATTTGAGAGTAATGGGTCTTTTGTGTATGTAGAAAATGTTTCAGATCTTTGAGTTCAGCTCATGAAAAATGGGAGCAAAAACAAAAGTGTTGCGTTTATATTTTTGTTCAGTGTATATAAACAATATATATATATATATATATATATATAAACAAAACATTGATTGAATTTCAAATGTCTGCATGAGATTAAAACACATTCATGTCATTTGGATGCTACAGAGCTCATATGGCTTTACTGGGAATAGATGGCCATTCTTTCAAAACAGTGCCATAACCTTCACTACAGTGATTACTAACATAAAACTACCTTAATTTCTTTGTGGATAGGAGGAAGGAGAGTAAAGATCAAAAGCAGTCTAGATTACTGTTCTCCACTCCAATCCTGAAGATCCACTTTCCTGAATGATTCCCTGCTTCTGCAAATCTGATTCAACTCATGAAATGCTTGATAATGGACATTTGATTTTGCTTGATAATGGACATACCTTTATTGCTTCTTTCTGAGGATGCCTCTATCCTAGTTCTTTGTTGACTTGGTGCTTCTTCTGAGCAAAATCTTCTAATCTCTTTTTCTGTATAAAAAACGGCAACGTCTTACATAAAAAAAGTCACCTAATGAGGTGATGAGTCAGTGCAAATAAGATCAGACACAGTTTGGTGATAGACCTTCTCAAACACACTCAAAGACCAGCACAGTTTGATGATATACCTTCCAAACAGTGCTGTCTATTTATTGTATTATACTATTACAATACATTACTGTTACATGACTGTATTGTCTATTTATTGTATTGTTTCTTTCACAACTTGCACTTTGTTGAATGTTGATTGTTGAGTGTTGAATGTTGCTCTGTGTGAATGTTACACTGCTAATGACAATAAAGTAACCTTGAACCCCTGGCAGTATTATTTTATGTGTGTTTGTTCTCCATAAATGCTGCTCTGTTTACAGATCAAAATACAGCAAAAATACTCTTCTAAGACCATATATTTTGGATGTTTTGACCATGGGTGGCTGAGACGAGATAAATATTTAATGAATACATTACTGATAGCTGGAAAAAAAGCTACTACCAAGAAATGGCTCTCACGGGAAAGCCCAATCATGACAATGTGGATGGATGGGATATTTACAAGGGATATTTATGAGATGCAAAAGATAATAGCATTGGTTAATCAGGTATTGGAACAATTTAATGTACAAATGGACAAATGGGTTAAATATGTAAAGACCAACAGACCCGACTTTATTTTCACATCTTCTTAAGTACATGGTACTTTTTCTTTCTGTGTATTATAATTTCACTTGTGTTTTTTTTTCTTTTTGTCTTTCCAGTAAGCAAAACAAGTGTAAACAATAAGCACTATCTGAAACAGACTCTGTTGTAAGTGTATGTATGGAGAAGCAAGTCAATAAAAAGGTGAATTACAAAAAAAAGAAAAAATACTCTTCTATATTAACTAAGACAATTTGCCATATGTGCCACAGATCTTGGTTGAGTGTCAAAATTCAGATTATCTTCTTTTCAGCTGAAAATACTTTTTGCACAAAATACAATATGTTTCTATCTCTCTTCTTTCATTTATTTGAACAGGGTTTGAATTCATTCATATTAAACTCATATAGGCATTAATACTGACTATTACATAAGAAAGCATCTCTTAGCCAAACAAGGTAACCTTAAACAAGGTAAATAGGCCTATATTCATATATAAAAGTAAATTTGAACTTACTGTTTTTTTCCGTTTGTCTGTGTAACACACTGCCAGATGCCACTCCTGGTTCAGGGTGAACTTCAGCTGTGAATGATTTTACAATCTGTCTTCCTGTATATACATGATAAACCATGGTTTAGTTCATTAATGGAAAATGGACGTCGACACTGGGACTGTTTCAGTTCCGATTAGTCACATTCAAAACATTTGAAACTTACTTTGTTTTTCTCTTGCTCTGGATTCCCTACTCCCAGGTGCATCCCTCTCTTCAGCCTGAACTACTCCTTGGTGAGAGTTGCTAATCAGATGTCCTGTATCAAAATAACAAACACTGACTTACTTAACTGTAGATTGAGAAAAAATACATTAAAGTAATTTGGATGCTGCACAGCTCATATGGCCTCACTGGGAGTATCATCAAACAGAACTGTGTATGATTTTACATTCTGACTTTCTGTATAAACATAAATCATGGATTGAGAACAAAGTCTCTCAGACATTAATTAAATTCTGATTATGGTTTCATATAATTCAGAACAATTTGTTTAATTTGTTTAATGTGGCTTTAATACTTTAATAGAAAACTGACAGACTCTCAACATTCTCCCTGTTTTAATAGCTTATGTGACAACATCATATATACTGTATGTGTGTGAGTGTGTTTGTGTGTGTGTGTGTGTGTGTGTGTGTGCGTGTGTGTGTGTGTCTGTAGGTAGTAAATTCTGCTTTGTCGTCAGATCAGGACACAGTAAATCTCATCCCAAGTTAAAACATACCTGTATTTCTTCTCTCCCAGGGTGCCTCTTTCCCAGCTCTCTGTTGAGTTGACACTTCAACTGGGTGAGCTTCTGTAATCATATTTTCTGTATAAAAATGGCAATGTCTTAAATAAAAAGTCCCCAAATCCTAATCCAACTCATAAAATGCTTGATAAGGACAAATGAGCTTCGTGGGGCAGAAAATCTACAGGACCGGAGCTGAGAACCACAGTTCTACAGGATTTTTCAGACATTGTGGATAAATGGGTTAATGACTGATACAATTATATGAAATGATATAAAAATGATAAAAACCGCCTTTCCTTTATATATTAACTCGGACACATAGACTTGTGTGGCATTTTTGTGCTTATTCAAGGTAAAGCATACCTGTATTTGTTCTTTCTGTGTCTTTCCTGCTCGCAGACAGAGCTCTCGGGTCCTCTACAGGAGACCTTCTATTATTATTTCCTGTATAAAATGACAAATGATGGATTAAAAAGGACATCTCCCAGATGTTAGCTAAGACAAACTGCCATGTGTGTAGTGGTCATTTGTTGAGAAGCAACAGTTATGCTGTGATCTTTTCTGATTAGGATGCTTTCATATTAAACAACGACACAATTTCTAAACTGCTCATCCTTCACCAGGATCGAGAGGAAGATTTTGAAGATGGAGTTTCTATTTCTGTTTGAATATGTTTATTTATTTGAATGGGGCTTCAGTTCTTTTAGAGAAAATGGACACTGAGGATGTTTCAGTTCTGATGAGATATGTCCAACAACTCAGTTCACATTTTTATTAACAGTGTTAATGTTTTATCAACAATGTTAATGTTCTTCAACCTAGTGATGGGAAACAGTTTTCAACAATCATTTTTATTCTCCATGTTTCATTAGGTGAAGTGTCAGCATCTGAAAGCTGACTGGTTGGATATTTAGGGGAGTTTCTTTCAATCCTGTCATAATTCAGGGAGTCTCCAAGGAGTCTCCACTGATGAGCTTCATAAGTTAGAGGTTGTTGAAATGCAATCTGGAATGAGGAAGGAACACCTATTGTCAGATGAGATGTCAAAACGCTGCCTGGTTCTGTGCGTGACTGAGGGACAGAACCTGAAACTGTATTTTAAATTACAACATTTTCTTCTGAGGTTCT
>JBBIGA010008082.1:0-15404 GCA_037576975.1 Alestes dentex | reverse complement strand
ATAAGGGGGCTGGACTCTGTAACACTTGTAGAACATGCTTTATGAGTGTCTAGGACCTACAGCCTCTTAAAATATTTTTTTCCTTCTTAAATATAGGAACATATATTAAATATATGTTTTCAGCTTTCTAGAGCCAGTTTCTCTTCCAGGCTGCTAGAGGATTTATTTTTTACTTCAACAAAAAACTAATGCAATTGTGATACACCATAATCATGTCATGATCCAGATAAAAGTGGGCTGTTGTGGTATGTCTTCATTAATACTGCTACTCATTCTCAAACCCACTCTCTAAAATCTACATCTTCCTTAGATTCTGAAACAATCATCCTGTGATACTGTCAATTTTACATTATTTCAAACAGTTTTTGTTAGGAACATATTCCCTTGTCTTCTCCTAATTTTGTGCCAGTGGAAAATATATACTGGAAAAATAATCATGAAAAATAATCAATATAAAAACTAATGAGCCTTTGAATAAGAGTGTGTCCGAAATCGTGCACTTGGGTTAGTGCACTGCAATGAAGGCGTAGTGCGCACTGCGCACTTCCTCCTGTAGTGCACACTGCCGTGGGTAATTGCTGTCCGAAATCGCGCACTTGACGTTTTGCACTTAGCGGATGTGACGCAACATTTGATTGCAATTCTCCAGCCCACCAAAATATCTACCGGTTTTTATTTACAATTATTTTCCTTGTTATTTTATTTGCTTTTGTTTACCTACTACTACACCCACGTGGAAACTTCGGCGCATCCAACGCCGATGCAGGATCCTGCTCTGATTGACTGAACATTAGATGCTACGTAACCTACGGGTTTTTTGTATGATCTCCACATACGTGCCTAATGGCAGCGTCGCGCCAGTATTATGCCAACTCTGAAAGCTTGGCGAAAGTCACTCCCCTTCCGCTACGTAGTCAAAATGGTGTCCGTTTAGTGCGGCTAGTGTGCTTCCTTGCACACTGCGTTTTCTGGCCAAAATTAGTGCAGCATCAGGGTACTTTCAGTGCACTGAGTTTTCGCTTATTTGCAGTGTGAACGCACTACGCACTAAAATCAGATTTCAGACACACTCTAACTTTAATTCAGTAATCGCAGGGGTCAGAACCATTTTTATGTAAACTATAATGACCCATGACCATGTTTAATAATGTGAATGTTATGCTGAAATGTGTAAATATAATCATGTCATTAAACATCCATCATTAATAAATGAGAAAAACATGATGAAGATTAAAATAAGAAAATAAAGCGAAAATATAAGTGTCATGCCTGGGTGCCAATTCAAACACTCCAGGCTAAAAAAGCGCCTGGTCCTCAAGAACAGTCACTCTCAGGTGTGTATTACCAGTGTGAGCAATTTGTATTGTTACTACAGATGGACAAAAATAACACACAGTACATGTAGTTTTCCTAAACTGATATTTAATAGTCATATTTAATCAAAATGTAAAATATTGCCAAGATACCTGCAAAGAATTAAAAGGAGTTATCATGCTTAGCCCCTTCTGTCCTCTCCAAAGGAGGAGGTATATTCTGTTACAGTGCACTGAGTAACACTATTCAGCCACCAATCCAGGCACAGGGAACATCTGAGGCTAATTTCTTTGGGGAGAACTGAATTAGGAAGAAGGAACCTTCACTATTTGAAACCATTCTAATGTTCATTTAAGATACGCAACATGGCTCTTAATGACTCGTGGTATTTCTCTGTTCCAATGAACACTGAAACTTTTGCTTCAGTGAATGTGATTTTCTCTGCTGTCAGTATTCTTTTGAACATCTTTTTTGTGCATTGTATGGTCGTCTCACAGAAAGGAGCAGAACAGCTGAAAGAACCTCTCAGGGTTTTACTGGGATCACTTGTTGCATGCAATGTGATTATTCATTTGTGCAGCCTTTTGCTTGTTTTTTTTTCTGAGTTCTATTTAAATACCTTGCGTGATAAATGGTGGACATATGATTGGCTTGGCACATATATTATTTTGGCTGTTATGATGTATACCATGATGACCATAGTCACCTCCTGCCACTGGAAGAACATGTTTTACTTCTGCCAGCTTGTTCCTGTTCAGCATCCTCTCCTCACCTGGTTTAAGAGGAACATACGAGAGTTTATTTACTCTGCTTTGATCTTAAATGCAGTTTTCTTTTTGTTTGGATTGATTACAGATATTAGAAATGAAATTATGTTTTCAGATATGAACTCAGGATATGTTAATGCCACAGACGAGATCAATGAAAAACTGTGGAAGTCAGTGCTAATACACCACAAGATAAAAGTAGTGGACCACTGGACAAGGTTGGGCTTTTTTCTTCTCAGTCTTTGCTTGATGATGGCATCAAGCTGTGCGACTGTTCTGTACCTGTGGAGACACATGAAGAATATGGAAGAGAGTGGGCTCTTCTCGCCCAGTCTCCAGAGACAGATAAAGATGAGCATCGCAGGCATCACAGCACAGGCACTCCTTCACTTCCACTGTTCACTTGGGACTATAATCATTGAAACTGCATCTGAATTGTTTTGGGTATTTTTGGACTTGAATGGATATATCCTCTGCACCATCATCTCTTTGTACTCTTTAGGGACAACCATTAACATGAGTGTTAGTCAGTCACTGTTCCGCAAGAGATTAGCACGTTTGCCAAAAAATTATCCAGACTCTTAATATCTTACATCACTGAATTAATAAAGGCCTGTAACCTGCAGCTTTGGCAGGTATGTACTGATCACTGAGTTAATTTTAATAGGAATTGCTACAAATATCTCAGTTCCAATGCCCAGTGTCACAGCCCTCTACAATGTTTGTCAGAGTGATATTCATTATTTTTCATATTAACTATATAATTGGTTGATTTGGTATATTTTGGTATATTCTATTTATTTGATACATCTTTTATGTCACATTAAATGTGCATGCAAACATTTTATATTATTTAAAACTGTGATTGTGTGACACAATAATTCCAACTATGTAAAACAACCAGAATTTGCAGCAGGGATGGATTGAAAACAATATAATTTAGCAAAACCTTATCTTTGAAACAAACCAAAAAATGTAATTACATTTATCAGTCAGTTTATTTTCCCAGAGTACTTTTTTCTTTCTTTAATATTTTTATTATGATTATCATAGTGATGATGGTGGCTTATTATTATTTTTTATTTTAAAAAGGGAAAACATTGATAGCCCATTCCAAAATCTGCCCACTAAAAGTGACTGAGCATCTCCAGTGTGTCCTACGAGTGTGAGTAATTTGCATTGTAAATACTAGAGGGACAGAAATATATAAACCACAGTACATGTAGTTTTCATAAAATGATCTGATTACTTTCAAAATGTACCTAAGATTTGAGAAATTGCATTTCATCCACCAGTCATAAACACATCTCTTTAAACAGCAATCTTCACAGATGCCTTCAAAACAGCAGCTTTTTCTTTAGTAAAAACTCTTACTAAAGAAACTGAACCTAGATAGTAATGATATCCTGGAATAATTTCAATCAGGCTTCAGAAAATACCACAGAACCGCAATTATTCTAATATATTCAGCAACCGCATGCAAAACTCTAATGAAATTAAGCTCTCAATTCTTGTCCTAGGTCATCTTCAAAAATCTCTCTGACCACGTTAAATGGGTTCAAAACACACATCAAAGGGAGAAAGTTTTGGAACCCAGGTATCTAAGGCCATGTCCACGCGTACACGAGGCCTTTCGTCCCCATGTAAACGGCATTTTAAGCGCATCACGTGACTTTAACCCGGTCCGGTGTTCTCCCGAAACATGCTACCGTACCCTTCTGCACAGTCTTGGGATTCTCCCTAGCTTAGGAAAGCTGGTTTATCTGTGCTGTCTTGCAGTGGACACTGATTTATCTGTGCTATCTTGCTTTTGGGTCACTGGTTTACGGTGATTAATATCTTAAAAGCACTTTTAATGAGTGTATGTCGCTACTCTGGGGTCTGTGTCTTAGCCGTCATTATGTAAGCAATTTCCTCTAGGATCAATAAAGGTTTCTGATTCTAAAATGCCCTTTGCTGCAGTTTGCAGAATGCTATCTGAAACTAGGAAACATCAGCACTGTCCAGAAATCACCACAACCTGGATGCATGGCACGATTTGAAGTAGCCTGTGTCCTGCTTCAACAGTAGCATGTTGAAGTGTATAAACTGGCTCTATCACCTCTAAAGATCTATCTATCTAGGCTCTTCCCATTTAAATAAAATATATTTTTCTCTGAATATGCATATTATTTGACTATTTGTCATCATTAGTGTTATGAACTGTATAAACTTGAAGGTAGGCAACACTGCCCACTGTCTCTGGTAATGACGTCCCTCATCCAAGGCTTCTGATTGGTCACCAATGCTATACAGTTTAAGGTTACATCGCCACCTGCTGCCTTGGCATGCTTTTGTCAGTGTTTTTTTACGATTGCGTGTGGACGGTGATATTTTTGAAAACATGCTCATGTGAACGTGATTTAAAAAAAAAAACGAAATCTCAGTTTTCAGAAATAGTGTGGACATGGCCTAAGAAACATGACAACCATGTTGAGTTTGCACAAGGAATCTGCTTTGGTCCATTATTATTCTCATTATACATGCTGCCACTAGGTGACATCATCAGAGAGCATAATGCATGTTTCCGTAGGTGAACAACATGCAGCTGTATCTGCTGACCAAAACAATGCAGTGGCAAAAAAATCCATTCTTACCAGTGTTTTGGCAATAAGTACATGGAGGAGCAATCATATTTTTAAGTTAAATGAAGACAAAGTTGAAATCTTGCTGGTCAGCCCTAAAAAATGCTGTTTAATAATCTGTCTTGGTCTTGGTTTTAGCTTAGACTGAGATCTAAGATAATTATCAAGTTGCATTGCTAACTCCCTTGTTAACGACTTGCTTTCAAGAACACCGATAATCTGCTGCTGCTTTACTGAAGGTTTTGGCAACAGCTGCAAAAAAGGGATGCAATTATGTCCTCAAGCTATAGAAGATACTACCTATAGATATTAAGGAAGCTAGCTTGCTAAATCTTTTAAAATAAAAAGTTAAAAATCTCTTCATTTTATCCTTTAACTATGACTTTCATGATACAGTCTATTTGAAATCTGCTTTGTATTTATATACTGTTACACTTATTTTATACTATATTTTATTTGATTTTATGCATTCTGTATTTCTATTTTCACTTTTGTCTTATGTTATTATTATTATATTAGTATTCAGTATATATTCCTTTTTCATCCTATTTTTATCTTATTTGTATTATTCTTTTTTCATCTTTTGTATCTATTTCACATGGTTACTGTAAAATACTTTGGTTACAGCATTTTTTGCATGAACTATCATATTCTAATAAAGTTTGTCGTTCTTACCATTACTAATATTATTATTGTTGTTGTTGTTGTTGTTGTTATAATTATTAGGATTGATAAAGTTTTCTGATTTTGATTCTAATTCTTTGTTTTATTTGAGTTCTAGATATTTTGGATGTAGTTGACCACCAAGAAAAGGGATGTAACAATGTAGTTGTCCCTTAGAATGAGAAAGACTGAGTGACTGTGTGAGTGATAACTTAGATATGGAGTGGGAGAGAAAGATATACAATTTACCAGCCAGGCTGTTGAATGCACATGCATAACTGAAAACAGATCATGACAGATCATCTCCTTGTCAAGACTGTATTGAGTCTGGGAGTGTTGTTCTCAGTCTTGCAGAACAAGCTCAGGTACTTGAAGGCTGCAAGTTTATTCATGACAACCTCTCCACCTCACTTGCACTCTTGCATGAAATTACAAAAAGAGTATATGGGAGCTTTGGACTGATGTGCAAATGATGTCCCTTTAAAGCCACAGCAAGACTTCATGAAGGTTCTGACCCAAGGAGACAAGTTATAGGTCCTTTGGAAAAATAATTACATTGTCACTGTGACAAGAGATGGAATGAGGAGCGATGTGCCTGTGGCTAAGTCCCACAACTAAAACACATCAACTGATACAATGCTGACCTTCATGATACCATATTTCAGTGTCTGAGAAGTGGTGGTGGTGGTGGCCTGTCTTTGCATAGTCTCTAAACAGTGCATTCATAAACAGCCATATCTTTTACAGAGACAATATAGGAGGGGCCACTGACCTGCTCACTTTGTCACGCACTGCAGCACAGTCTCTTATGCACAAATTTGGCACAAAAGCACTGAGCCATGGAAAGAAATCGCTACTGGCTGCTACTGTTGAAGAACAGGCAAGATATGACAAAGCTTCTCGCTGCAAAATAGAAAAAAAAATAGATAAGAGCGAATGAACAAGGTTGAAAAGCAAATACAAGAAAAATAGAAAAGTCAATGAAGCGTACAAGTGGTACAACAGACCTACAACAGTAGGTCTGACTGGTCTGATTGTAGTTGATGTACAATCTAACTGAACGTGTGTGTGTGTGTGTGTGTGTGTGTGTGTGTGTGTGTGTGTGTGTACTTTTGCTCAGTGTGGATCTCTACGTGAATCCATTTTCAACAGGCTACCTCTACCTCCCTGCTAAATGTTACCTTTATGTTCAATGTGTATGAATAAATGTGTTTGTTAGTAAATAAATGTGTTTGTTAATTAACATTGTGACAACTAAAATGTCACAATAACAATGCTACAATACAATACGACAATGTTACAATAATGGTACAATATTAATGGTTCAATACATGTTGTTCAGAAGTAACAATGTTACAGTGTGTGCTATAACAAAGAAGCAGTGTTTAAATACTTTCATGGCTGTTTTTTTTTTTGCTCTGCTGTCAGTATTCATATCAGTATTCATTTTGATATATAAAATAATCACACTAGAATGCAGAATGTGCTAGACTGCCAATGCTGGAGACTTTTTAAATGTGTTTATAACTGGGCAAACTTATATAAGAATTTTAATGACTGCATAGAAGGAATATGTTAATTCATTGTACAACACATTAGTCTAACAAAAACAGTTTTTCATCTACATTTTCATTAAATATCTATAGATTTTGAAAGGATTACACATGATGTGGATATTTTCATTTCCGGGAATTTTTTGAGATTAAACAGGAAAGAAGTGAGAAAACATCTGAAGATACATAGGACATTGATCAACAACCCTGATCCTGGAGATCTGCCTTCCTGCAGAGTTTATTCAATTCACAATCTGCCACACTTTATTATGCTTTTTAAACAAAATTCTTTAGAAGTTTCATGGTGGTTAATTATTGGTTGATATAATATATAGGGTCAGTGTCCCAGACGGGGATTAATCCTAGTCTTGGACTACCCTTTCTTTTTCAGTTGAAAAGTCTTGGACTACCCTTTCCTTTTCAGCACTACGTAATCCAGGGCTAGGCTTAATCCCTGTCCGAGAAACCAACCCATTCTGTATAGCCTGATTTGAAACTAGTTGTCATAATGAAAGCCATGGAGAACATCATTGTCTACGGCAACTTACAGTTTTATTTTTATCAGATTGTTCCTCTTGACCATTCTGTCTTGAACTGGTTTAACAGAAACAAATGAGCCTTCACATTCTCTGCTTAGATGTTAAACACAATCTTCAGTTTTGATTGAAAGACAATGCTTATGAGACTGGATAATCCACTTTAATCTAGTCTATTGTCACTGTTGAAATAAAACATGTCAGATGTCATTTACACTGTCAAATTTTTATGATTACTTAGAATAAAATCTTTTTTACATTAAAATGAATCTTTCCCAATAACTTACACTTTGAGTTAAGTGGTTATTTCCATTTTATGTAAAGCTGTTTCTTGGAAATGCAAGTATTTGTTCTGAAAATTACAATATACACAGATTAACTATAACATTAAAACCAGCTGCCTAATATTGTGCAGGCCCAACACAGCTCTGACCAACTACATAAACTCCAGAAGACTTCTGAAGGCTGTGGGATCTGGCAGCAAGACGTTAGCAACAGATCCAAGTTCAAAGGTGGGACTTTAATGTATCAGACTAGTTTGTTCAGCACATCCAACAAATTTTGATCAGACTGATATATGGAGAATTTGGAGGCAACATCAACATCTTAAACTCTTTGTCATTTTCATTCCTAGGTAAGCAACACACCCAACTGTCCATCCAATGTAAAACAAAATATGATTCATCAGACCTCCTAACAAATGAGCTAGCCTTTACTACTTCACATATCAGTGAGCCTTGACCCTGTTGCTGGTTCACCAGTTGTCCTTCCTTGGACCATATTTGGTAGGTACAAACCACCACATACTGGGAACACCCAACTAGACTTACTTACTTTTTATTTTACAGAGACGCTTCAGCCCAGGTGTCTAGAATAACAATTTAGCCAGTGTCAAGGTTGTTCAGATCCTTACCAATTTTTTTCTGCTGTCAACAAAAATATTTCAAGAACTGTTGTCAAACAAATTCCACCAATCAACAGGTGCCATTGTAACAAGATAATCAATGTTATTCACCTCACCTGTCAATAGTTGTAATGCTGGGGCTGATCAGGGTAATTCCACAACTTTTGTGTTCACTTTTGGGACAACCAATAACATGAGTGTTAGTCATGGTCCTGGCAGAGAATATCTCATGACAAAAAATTCTCTGGGTTCTCACTTTTTATGCTATTGAATAAAAACTGCCGTAGCATTTAATCTAATAGCTTTTTAACATGCAATAAGTATAGCTTAGACTGTAAAACATTTTTACTATTTTGAACTGTGACTTTTTAAATATGAAATACATGACATCTGATCATTATTGTCATCTCCCTAATGTCTGAATAAAACAAAATTCTGGCAACATAAAACTCCCTGTGTGACTGACTTGCAATTAACAGTTAATTTCTTGCCTTTGGCAGCTAAAAAATGAAAAACTGTATGCTTCTACTGAATTACTACTAATGTAATACTTCTGCCACTACTGCTAATAATAATAATAATTGCTTGCATTGTCGGATGTGAAATAATCAAGGTAAAATTCTGAAGAATAATAAGCAGGGACAATAAGTTAGAAGTGTGAAAGTGTTGAGTCCTGGGTTGGGTGATGACTGAACACCAGGCCACTGTAAGTGTCTGAAGAGTGTCTTTCCAGGGTGATTTGCATTGTAAATAGAGATGAAAAAGAAATAACACCACCACAGCACATGTACTTTTCATACGCTCATAAATCTCATTAGTTCAAATATTTAATTATGAATAAAGCCATTTACATCCATAACACCTCTGAGAACATATTGATTTATGCAGGGAAAGACAGTATATATGACATGCTCTTCAGAAATCACAGAAAGCAAAGATATCCAACATGGCTAATAAGAGCTACTGGTATGACTATACTATATATGAAATGAATGCTACAGCTTTTGCTTCAGTGAATATGCCTTTCTCTTTTGTCACCTTTCTTTTGAACATCTTTTTTGTCTACTGCATGATTCAGCAGCAAGGAGCAGAGCAGATGAAAGGAACCCTCAAGGTTTTACTGGGATTGCTTATTGGTTGCAACACTATTATTCATTCCTGCAGCGTTCTAACTGTTATATGTGAGTTCGTCTTATATGACTTGATGGACAATGTATTTATATTGTATATTATGTTTGATTTGATCTTGGATGTCATGATTTATACCATGATGACCATCGTTAGCTCCTGCCATTGTATGAACATGTTTTACTTCTGCCAGATTGTTCCACTTCAGCATGCGTTCTTCATTTGGTTTAAGAGGAACATAAATGCTGTAATTTACTCTGTTTTGACCTCAAATGCAATCTTCTGTTCATATGGAATGAGTGTAGAAATTTCTTACGCAAATACACGATTGAAGTATGGACTAGCAACTAATTTAACAGCAGCTGCAGAGGATGCACTGTGGGATTCCATATCAACAAGCCGTAAGATAAAAATAGTTGACTTCTGGACTAGGTTGGGTTTTTTTCTTCTCAGTCTTTGTTTGATGGTGACATCAAGCTGTTCAACTGTTCTGTACCTGAGGGGACACATGAAGAATATGGAGGAGAGTGGCCTCTTCTCGCCCAGTTTCCAGAGACAGATAAAGATGAGCATCGCAAGCATCACAGCACAGGCACTCCTTCACTTCCTCTGCTCACTTGGGATTATAATCATTCAAATTGTAGCTCAATATGCTGATGTGAATTTGGATTGGAATGGATACATGATCTGCACCATGATGTCTTTGTATGCTTTTGGGACAACTATTAACATGGGCATTAGTCAGTCACTGTTCCGCCAGAGATTAGCTCATGTTTGGCAAAAAATATCAATTCCTTGTCACTGAATAATTAAGGACATGTAACCTTCCATCTAATAACTTTCAGATATGAGTATCTTATTCTTTGCAGCTTAAGCTGTGATTTAATTTTGCAATACTATTCATGTTGCAGAGTTTCCAGAGGATTAAAGGGAATTTATGAATATGAAAGCTATAGCGAGGATGTGCCTTCACATGGGTTTTCTGCTCTCCTCCTGTGCATTACGGTGCTTTGTTCTTTGGGAATCACAAATTAGTTATAAATGAAGAGAAAACTACATTTTGAACACTTTGAATATCACTGTCCTGAAGTTACAGAATATGACATACACTGGATGAAACCTTTCTTTTAAATGTCATGTTAGCAAGCTTACAAGGAGATAGAGATTACTGAAATAAAAATATGTTTCCTGATGCACAGTAAAAAAAACATTGTTGATTAAATATTCTTATGTATTATAATTGTGCTAATTATGGTTCAAACCCTTGGACTAGTGGCAGAGCTACAACATTTTTATTAAAACACTTTATTAATCCTGAATGGACATTAGAAATATAAACAGATCTAAATAAACTGAAAAATAAGGCTTAATAAACACTTTCATTTTGTGACACAGTTTCATTTTGTCTGTGGTAAGGTGCTGGAGGAGACACTTGTGGCAAATTGACCTAAGAGATTTTATTTGACAAAACCAGAAAAACAGGGACAGACAACCAGATCTCACGACTTTTCGTGCAGCCATCACGACATGAAATGTATTCAAAAACGTGCTGCGATCACGCTTCAGGCCTTTTTTTCGTGCTAGGACAACGCTTCTTTTTTTAATGCGCAGTGTGTAACACTGCAAGTATCAGCACTAACTGGTGACTGTTAGGGCCTTTCAACCTGTTTCAACCGCTTTGCAAATAAAAACGATAAGGAATCAACTCCTTATTTCCTACTGTCCCACAGTCACCAGTTAGCGCTGGTGGTGTTACACAGTGCGTGTTAAAATACATAGGGTAGTGAAGTGTTGTCCTAGCATGAAAAAAGAAGTGTTGTCCTAGCACGAACAAAAAAGCCTAAACCACATTTTTGGATAGATTGTATATCGTGATGGCTTCTTGAAAACTCATGAGACCAGGCTTGGACAGAACGCTGGTTGGTTTCCAAGCACACACTCTAAGTTTTTTTTTTACATTTATTAAATTAGCAGACGCCTGTATCCAAAGCAACTTCTATTCCCTAACTACAGGGGACAGTCTCCCTGGAGCAACTTTTTAAGAGTCTTGCTCAGGCCCTATGACGTCTTGGTCCAGAGGCAAGTATCCTACCCACTAAGCCACCACCACCCCTTTTTAATTTAGCAAAACCAGGGACTGGGAAAAGTGACAAAACCGGGAATTTCTCAGGTTCATGCTTGATAATAAGGCTCCCTGAAGGCAATGGCTGATCGCAGGAAATTGCAGGATGAACAACAGGCACAATCCTAGCTCTTAGCCTGGAGACAGGAAATAAGGTCAGAAGCACTGGATTTAAAATCAGTCTTTGGCACAAGCCCAAGCCTTTAAAGTAAAACAGAATCTGTCAGAAGCCTGAGCAAACCAAACACACACAAGGAATGGGGGGAACTAGAAAAGGGCTTCTGAGTTGGGCTGACCATTTATAGGGCTGGAGCTGAATAAGGAACACGTGAGAGTAATAAGCAGGGAATTAACTGAACAAGGAATCCTTATCCAAACAAGGTGATGCAACATGAGGGGGACAAAGCATGTGGCAGGATTAGCAAAGAGCAGGGTGCAACAAGACAGTGAGGCAGACATGGTGTAATGAGAAATTGTGGGGAAATAAATATAATGCAATATGGGAAACAGGCATGTAAAACACACTGGAATACATGAAAATAAACAGAGATAAAGAAAACCACAAAAAAGAGGGAAAACCACAAGCTCACTGAACGCCCGGTAGTTGGTTGGGCCAACTGGGAGGACGACTCTTAGGACGGGGTGATCTGGCAAGGCTTGATGGAACTCATCTCCTGACTAAAGATGTCCCAAGCTGGGCCTCAAACTCAGCAACCAACCACAATACAATCGGGAATGAAGAAATTGTCTCACTCTATAAACATCTCCATCTCCAACGCCACTTGGGTTTCAGGTTCCACTTATCTCCGGGCAAATGGGCCCCTGATTTCAGGTGAAACATGAAAGACAGGATGAATACATTTGAGGGGGTAAACATAACTCATGAGAAACAATTTATTAATTTAGGATTCAACTAAGACAGGGCCAATAAACCTGGGGGATAAGTAAGAACTAGGAAGGTTGAGACATTAATCCCTGATTGATAACCAAACCCGATCACCTGCTTGTAACGTCAGCATCTCCCACCATGCTGGTCAGCCTGTGCTTGGATCCAATTAGCTGCCCTGCGGATGTTAGCGTGCGCTCTTTCCCAGACATGCTCTGCCCTGTGGAACCACCAGTCCACCTGTGGAACTTCGGTGGAAGGGGGACACCGAGAGTTTTGGGCATATTCTGCCCAAGCCAGGAACTCTGCCCAGTCATGTTGCTGGCCATGGAAATATGCCCGGTGCCAAGCTCCTAAATAGTGTGTTCAGCCTGGCCCTTAAACTAAGGGTGGTAACCCGAGCTCAGGCTGACTGTGGACCCCAGTATTCACACACAGAGAAAGTATTATTATTAACAAATAAAGAAATAGACATAACAAACTGATTATAGGGAACTAAATGGTAGTTTGATACATTTTTTACAGGCACTTTGTCTGAGAGTACATTGATGCAGGAAATGTCCACTTCCTCCTCAATAGAGGAAAAGTCCCATTTCTTTTTGGTGTGCACATTCTCCTACCATCAGACGAGAACTCCTCAACTACATTTGATCAGCTCTGTTCTCACCTGTGGTACCACAGGCTGCAGAAGAAGCAGTCAAAGTTACCATTGAATATCGTGGACGACTAGGGTTTTGATGAGGCGCTGATACGTGGCCCTGTTTTCCTCTGAGGTGTCAATCTAGCTTTGTTGCTAGGTTGATTATCAGATTTAAACTTGCATCTCGACATGCCAGTAATTGACATTATTCAGTCTGAAGTTCTGAGTTCTGAGAGCCAAAAGTGTCGACACGTCCCATCTGTTGCAAGGATTCCCCGCATATCACTCCGGTAAAGGAGTGTGATGATGGTTGGAACATGTGATGGGAACCTGAGCCAGTGAAGGGGGTGTAGGAGAGGGGTCCGGCAGTGAGCATAGGTGGAGAAAAAGTTCAGGAACTACCTGTCTAAGTTGGTCAAGCCTTGGTGTTGATCACAGAGCTGGGTGGACAGCTCAGGGACTGCATCTGCCAGGAAAGACATTCCTGCTGTGTCCGTGTAATCACTCGGATCTGTCATTTGTAACGCCAGAGTACAAACAGGATCAGTCCCTCACAAAGGAAATGACCAAGCCAGAGCGGAGGGGAAAGACACCGAATGAGAGCCTGGCCTGGTAGCAGCAAAGGGTCAGTGTGTGCTCTGTAAAGACCAACACTGGTTAGAATGCTGATCACCAGACAAAGACCTCCAGGCTGGCTGACTATAAATAGGGAAGGAAGAGAAAGGTAGCAGGTGAGGGGTGTAACTAAGCTAACCTAATGAAACAAGACAATACAAAAAATGACCTAACTAACCAACGAAGACTGGGTAAACTGAACACGTAACTCAAAGGAAACAACTCACAGGTGAAGATAATAATGAATGCTAAATCAAAACTCATAACAGAGAAAGGGTAGGTGATAAACTCAGGCTCAGTAATCTGGTGACTGCGACTGCAGTAGGTGGGGCAGATGTGGTAAGGCTTTGACAGTTTTTCAGGTTGTAAACCATGTAGAGATCCTTGCAAGCAGTGAACCACATTCCTTTCTGGCTTTGCAACCTAAAGGACTTGATCTTCATTTGTGTCCATATCACAAGTTCATCCAGCTTCTTTAAAAGCTTTTTTTTCAGGACAGCACCCTCTGCCCTGTGATCAGTTTTGAACAACATGAGGAAGATGGAGCACTAAATGGCCGTTCCTGTTTCCAATTACTGCCATCCTGATGGAAGATGAAGCATATGTGGAGATCCTTGAAGTAGCTGGATACCAGGACACCGATGTAATCTGGGAGGGAGAATAATTTAATCTTGAAGTGAATGAGTTGGTATGGGACCGATCCATAGGCACTGGTGAGGTCGGCTTTTTGTCCCTAGGCTCTCTATATCATACCCTCGTCACTGTTAAATGTTTTATGCATCCTGGAAAGTCTGGGCCTTCTGGTTTCTGGCCGCTGGTATCAATGTATCTGCTATCCACGTGATGTAAAAGAAAAGACCAGGCCACCTCTTTACAAATGAGCTAGACTTCATTACCTCACATATCAGTGAGCCTTGAGAGCTCAAACCCTATTGCAGGTTTACCGGTTTAGCATCTACTTTTGGTAGGTGCTAAATGCTGCATAATGGGTCCTCCTGACAAGACCTGCCATTTTAGAGATGCTCTGAACCAGTCGTTAACATCTCAATTTGCTCCCTGTCAAAGTCTCTCAAACTTACCCATTTTTCCTGCTTCCAATACAAACATTTACGGCATTTAGCTGACGCTCTTATCCAGAGCGACGTACATCAGTGCTCAAGTAGTCCACATCTGTATCTTAGACCTGTAAAGCTAAACTTAAGTCAGCATCTACCATTCAACCAAGATACTGCACACACGGAACACCTAATAAACACCTGTTAAAGATACCTAAACACCAAACATTTCAAGAACTGAGCATTCACTTGCTCTTTAATGAATTCCAACCCTCGACAGGTGCCATTATAACAAGATAATCAATGTTATTACTTCACCTGTCAGTGGTTCTAATGCTGTGTATAGTTATTCCATAAATTAATTATTGCAGTTTCTTTGATCACTTTTGGGACAATCATTGACATGGTTGTTAGTCACTGTTCTGGCAAAAAAAATTATGTTTGGCCAAAAATTCTCTGGTCTCTTATTGAATAAACAGACCTGTAGCCTTTTAGCTAATATGTTAATTTTTATTTTTTATTTTTTGGAATACTTTATTTATCCCGGAGGAAATTGTTTCTCTGCATTTAACCCATTCACCAAGTGAAGCAGGGGGC
>JBBIGA010008034.1:0-15407 GCA_037576975.1 Alestes dentex | reverse complement strand
CTTACTCACTAGGGGCTCGGACCTGGACTTTGTAAAGCTGCTTTGTGACAACCTGGTTGTAAAAAGTGCTATATAAAAAAAATTGAATTGAATTGGATTGAATATATATCCCCAGTACGTGTATATACACAGTATAAAGTGCAATATGTGCAGTATAGATTGCAAGTGACAGAAGGGTGTCTACGAAGTGTTAGTGGTCAGTGTTCAGTGCTCGGTGTTCACCAGTCTGATGGCCTGATGGAAAAAGCTGTCCCTCAGCCTGCTGGTTTGTGACCGGATACTGCGATACCCCCTACCTGACGGGAGTAGTTTGAACAGATTGTGACTGGGGTGACTGGAATCTTTGATAATCCTCCTTGCTTTCCTCAGACACCGCTTCCTGTAGATGTCTTGGAGGGAGGGAACCTCACCTCCAATTATCCTTTGAGAGCACTGCACCACTCTTTCCAGAGCTTTGCGGTTGTGGGCAGAGCTGTTGCCATACCAG
Source organism: Alestes dentex (assembly GCA_037576975.1). NCBI lineage: Eukaryota > Metazoa > Chordata > Actinopteri > Characiformes > Alestidae > Alestes > Alestes dentex. The sequence goes on along the minus strand of JBBIGA010008034.1, from coordinate 14,920 downwards.
TCGTAGGTGTAGAGTGAGTACAGGAGAGGGCTCAGTACACACCCCTGTGGAGCGCCCGTGTTCATTGTGACAGAGGACTGCCCAATCTGACCATCTGGCATCTGTTGGACAGGAAATCGAGGATCCAGCTGCAGAGATGGTGCCATTTTGAAGCAGGCTGGGACCACAGACATGGAGAGGGAGAGGTTAAAGATGTTTGTGAACACTCCAACCAGCTGAGCCGTGCATGATTTAATGACCCGCCTGAGATTCCGTCAGGACCAGCGGCCTTGCATGCATTCACCTGTCTGAAACACTTTCGTACATCCTCTTCAGATACAGTATGTGCATTGTCGTCATCCGTGATGTGTGCACTGTCCAGTCTCGTGGTGTTTGCTGTGTCAAATCTAGCCTAAAATACGTTTAGATCCTCACACAGGGAGGCCGAGGTCTGTGGTGTGCTGGTATTTCCTCTGAAGTCTGCGACTGTGTTAAGTCCCTGCCACATTCTCCGAGGATTGTCAAGTTGTTGTTCGACTCTGTCCCTGTACTCACGTTTTGCTGACTTAATTGATTTCCTAAGTTGGTAGTTGGCGTGTTTATTGTCCAATGTGTTTGCGGAGACAAAGGCAGAGTTCTGTGCCACCAGTGCCCTATGAACATCACTGCTTATCCATGGTTTCTGATTCGGATAAACTTTCACTGTTTTAGATGGGACAACATCGTCCGTATTCATCAATGTTGTCTGCCGCCATATGAAACATTTCCCAGTCCGTGTGAACAAAACAGTCCTGTAACATGTATTCTGATTGATCCGACCAGCAGTGCACTGTCCTAAGGGTTGGAGCTACCTGTTTCAGCTTCTGCCTATAGACAGGCAGGAGCAGAATGGAGCGATGATCTGATTGGCCAAATGGGGCACGGAGGAGGGCTTTGTACACGTTCCAGAAGGTCGAGCGGCCGCTCTCCTCGTGTGTTGAACTGAATGTGCTGATGGAGTTTTGGTAAAACTTTCCTCAGGGTGCGTGGTTTCCTGACTGCTGATCGCGTTATACAGTTCTCCCTGTGCTCAGTCAGTGTCGGCTTGTGGGGGAATGTAGACAGCCGTAATAGTGACTGCCGAAAATTCCCTTGGTAGCCAGAATGGTCGACACGTAAGCATCAGATACTCCAGGTCCGGTGAGCAAAAGGACTTTATTGGGTGCACGTTTGCATTATCACACCAAGAGTTGTTGATCATGAAGCACACGCCGTTGCCTCTGCTTTTCCCAGTTAGCTCCTATGACCTATCTGCGCGGTGCACAGAGAACCCCAGGAGCTGACTAGTGGAGTCCAGTATCTTGTCCGATAGCCAGGTTTCTCTACGGCAGATCACACAGCAGTCCCGCATCTCTCGCTGGAATGAGATCTGTGCCCGAATTTCGCACAGCTTGTTCTCTAGAGACTGCACATTAGCCAGTAATATGCTGAGGAGTGGTGGTCTGTTAGCGCGCCATCTCAGTCGAACCAGGGCACCGGATCTTCTGCCTCTATGGCGTTTGAACAACGGCGCCATCTTGGCCATTTTTTTCCATCTGTCATTAATGATCTTGGCATCTTTACTTGCGTTATTAAGAAGTTTGGTACTCTTGAAACAGCCAAGAACCTTCTACGACATGGTGGAAGGGATAGAATTGCTGGGAAAACCTTACAAAATGTGGTTTGAAATGTAACAAAAAAATGGCATACAACATCCAAAGAACTATAGGCTGAGCTGGAGACATCTGAAGTGATGCTTTCAACCCATACCATATACTACACCTTGAAAAATGAAGACCAAGAGGAGATCCCTATGGCAAGGAAAGACTGAATGTTGAAATTAGAAAAACCATAATACTTATGAGAAAATGCTCTATGGACAGATGAAACTGAAGTAGAGAACCCTACTTAGAGTGATGGAGGATCCATAATGTTGTGGGGCTACTTTGCTGTGTCTGGGAAAAGGAGCCTGTCATAGGAACTATGACAGTATTATCAAGGCATCTTCATTTTTAATATTCTAAGAAAACTAGATTTGGGTTAGGAAAGAGGAAAACTGAAGAAAATGGGTACTTCAGCAAGATAAATGCACCCAACTAGAAGTACACAATAATGGTTCAAATATAAGAGATGAACTGTTTTAAACTGACCAGCAATCTGATCCAGGGTCCTGATCCTATTTGGAGCGAACTGAAATTTACTGAGCAACTGTGAAAACCTTCAAGGTCTTGAAAGAATTATATTGGAAGAGTTAGGGAAAGAACAAGAATCTCAAAACATTGTTGCCATAGATAATTTATGCAAGCACTGGAAAATAATTTAATCCTGTGATGTTCCTGGTCAGTGGCCACTATAGGCCGCCCTGCCCTGTATAGACTTTTATTTTGACAGTGTGTAAAGGCACACCGGGTTTGTTTTTGTGTCATTACTTACAGCTGTCTGGTGTTTTAGTTAACTGATTGTGTGTCTGTATTGGTTTAGTTCTGAGTCTGCATACAAGTTCCCCTGGGATGCATCCCAGGGTTGGTCCACCGTCATCTATGTTTAGAGTTTATGTTTGATAGCCAAGCATCAGAGCTTGTATGTGTGTATTGTAGGGCATTAACACAAAAGTTGACAAGTCGACTAGTCGACTATAGAGGCACGAGTCAACGGCCACTGAGAGCAGTCAACTAGTTGTGTGTTTTTTTTCCCTCTCTGCCCTCGCTTGTGTACGCAATGCAGACTCTGCCTCTGATTGGATAACACTGACACGCATTCCTTGGTTTAACCAATTACCATAGTCCCTTCATAAAAGGGGCGGGATCATTGGCACATAGGGTGGAATCTAAATACGAGACCACAACAAGACGAGAGAGACAGCAGCAGAGAACACAGACACACATCTCATGTGTGGAGATCCTTCACTCTAGACACACAAACTGCACAGAGACCCGCACAACCTGCAAGTCGGTGTTAAACTACAGTAACAGTACCGGCGTTCTGCACGGCATCTGAAACGGCACCGCTAGCTAACATGGCTAATGCTAGCTGACATGGCTAACGCTAGCACTGCAGAGAGTCGTCCTGCCGCGGCTTAAACCACTCTCAGTCGGACACTTAAATTTACCAGAAAATTCAAGGTATCAGCCTTTGTTTAGTTTAATTGTCATGTTGACTGTTAATGTTACAGAGAACGTTAATAAAAGTTGCTCAGTGTTGGACACCTGTGTTCCTCTGGTGCGTGTGTGTGACGTCATCACGACTAGTCGACTCGACTTCGACTATCTTGCTGGATTAGTCGACTTGAAAAAATCTGAAGTTGTTAATGCCCTAGTGTGTTGTATTTTGGCCCTCGTGCCTTCTTTGTGTTTTTGTTAATAAAACTCAGTATGAAGTGAAATTGAAATCCGCGCCTGCACCTCATTTAAAAAAAAAAAAATTATTTATTTTTTATTGTTTTTGGCCCGCCACCACCCCCCTCTTGAGAAGAAGAAAAAAAGAGAAAATGAAGGCAGGCGCTTTGGCAGACTTCCATTTTCTATATGTTTTTAAACTCACCAAGCAAAGCAGGCACGAGGGCCTGAAACAAATCCAAAAACTGTAAACAAAGGAGAATGGGGAACCGTATAAAACGCACCAGCATGACGGTGGACCTACCCTGAGGTCCACCACAAACGAACTTAAATACAAAACACAAAAACTTTACAAATCAATAACCAAACAAACACTTAACTTTAACAAAACACTGCTATAACTAATACAACACATGAAAACCCATCACCACTTCAAAATAAAAGTTCCCAAAAACCAAACTCACTTTGGCGGCCTCTAGCAGCCGCATACCAGGACATAACAATAATAGTAATAATTTGAAAAAAAATTCAGAAACAAGACACACAAAACAGAAACAAGATACACAAAAACACGTTTTATAACACAAATGGAAATTATATAAGATTCTAGTAGCCTTTGGTTAAAAAAACCCAAAAAGACAAAAAAAAAAAAAACCCAGAATCCAAACACTCAAACAAATTTTACACAACAAATCAAACTAACAAATTTCTAGTATTTTCTAGGCCCTTGTATGTATGTCTAAGTGTAAGCCGGTTGTGGAGCGTAGTTAATGCTGCAGGGAGCGCAGGAGCACCACACTCCCGCCAGGGCACGAGACACAAGGATCCATGGCCACACATCCCAGACACAGACATAAAGGACCAACAGGATGATCCTGCCCCCCGTACAAAAAGGCTCACAGAGGGGGGCGTGATTAGGGAACCCCCTAGACCCTCTGTGACCACTCGGCGTAGGTCGGGTCCAGGGCTGCAGGGCCCTGGCGACAAAAGGAGAGATCCAAGCCCCCCGAGCCCGTCCCCCAGCAGGGCGGACCCCAGGTGGCCTAAGTGAAGGAGATCCCCTGGCCCGTCCCAAGACCGACCCCCCCCCCCAGACATCCCAGAATTCCCTGGACCACCACGGATGTGTACTGAGTCCACTGCTCTTCACGCTGTTGACTCACGACTGCGCTTCCAGCTCCTGCACAAACTACATCATAAAGTTTGCAGATGACACCACAGTTGTGGGGCTTATCAGGGACAACAAGGCATGGCATACAGAGAGGAGGTGCGACGGCTGGGGGTCTGGTGCAAGAACAATAATTTGTCTCTTAATGTTGACAAGACAAAAGAGCTGATTATTGACTTCAGGAATAATGTATGTCTCCAAAGTCCATTTAAAATGTCTCTGCTATCGGATCACTCCCGCAGCTCCGGTATCGTTTCACACAGACTGTTTATTTTGCTCTCTATGGGAATGGCGGAAAATGAAGATCCCGGTGTGCGTAAAAGGCAGAAAATGTCTCATGTGTGGGACGATTTTACATTGCGGAAGGCGGACAACGTAGTGCAGTGTATAACGGTAAAACGGACCTGGCCCACCACAACAGTACATATAACTACCTTATGTATGGGGAAGGCGTATTTTGTGATGTAACTTATCAGTGTGTGTGTGTGCACCACGCGCGCGCAGGAGGGAGGGAGAAATGAGAAGTGAGATCTTGGTGCATTTTCCCTCTTGCTACTTATCCTGCCTCGTCACTATTGACTCATAACACAGCCTACAAATAATTACAAATACTGCACGTTCTAACAAGCGCTAGTGTTAGCAATCGCAAAAACACGTTACCTTGTACAGGCTCTGAGCTGTGTGGAGAAGTACAGTTCACGTGAGGATGCTTTCGGTTCAGGTGCTGCAGCATTTCATTCTACTCTACCTACCTACCTCATCTGGATACAGCTGGAAACTGAACTGTACTGTTTAAATTGGATTATTAGTAATACTTGAATTATTTATAGGAGAATATACATTTTTTTTTGCTATTTTGTACCTTTATACTTTTTGTTATTCATTCTTTATTCTCAGATGGGCTATTGCAGGGTGGTACACCCCTTTTTCCTTTTTTTATTAAGATAAAACTAAGGACAAATAGGCTAACCTATGTTTGTGAAGTTGTATTTCATAGTTTTTTTCATGTACATCATAAATGTTTCACAGAAAAGTTCATTAAATGGGCTGGTTCTGGAACCAATAAGCCAAAGGTTTTAAGGTTTGATCTAATAAAAGTGTTGAGTTTGAATAAAACCCTTTTTTGTGAGGAATAACAGCCTATTGCTTGCTCATTTTAAGAGGCCTTTCATGTTGCATAACACACTATTGATACAGTTGTTTAAAAACACAAAAGTATGATTTATCCGATTACTCGATTAATCGATGAAAAAAATCGACAGAATACACGATTCCGAAAATATTCGATAGTTGCAGCCCTACAATGGCCCTACATTTAAAAAAAAGATACAAATGATTTTTTGGTCACTGCACTAAATCCATTTTAATAGGAATAATGATCCTATGCACTACCAACTTGGGAGGTGGAGTCTGTGACATGTATTCAAACAGAGAGTTTTGTGCATCTGTGTTCTGTATAACTATTACCAGAGGTAATACTACTTTGCAGTTTTAATTAAGCAAACCAACTGATAAACCAAACCAGCTCAATTGTGCACCTAGTTTCACTATTGGGTTCCACGGTAAAGAACCTAGCCTTCCTGGCCAGAAGCACCACACATGAAAGAATGATCTAATGATCCTTTGTCTAAATCTGGAAATGCTAGCTGCACTTGCTTCATCTTTGGGAAAGCTGACAGCCTGTCTAGTAATTCTCCTAAGGGAGAGCTCTCATTCACAGCGATGGCTCTGTTCCAACACAAGGGGCCTAGATTTCCCTAATAAGAGCACTGGCACTTAAATGGACCTGGCCATCTGGGGGCTTGATTGACAGCAAGAATCTGGCGATGCGTTTAATGCCCATCTGTGCTGAGTGGCCTTTTTTACCTGCTAGTCATTTTGCACGCAGTTCGACTACCTCCTAATGAACTGGCTTTTAGCCTTTATTTGTTCTTTACATATTTTCTTTATATTCTCTTCAGTTAGTAGTGAAAACTAAAAGGGAAAACTAAACCATGTAGTGCTGTGACCATCCAAAAGTGAAGGTGGGCATCCATGAGTGTTGCTAGACATAAAGCTCTACCGGGGCACACATGGATGCTTGTAGCTTTATATGTATATATTATATATTACAGGCATTTACGTTTAATAGACTTATCACCAACTTCCACCAGATCTCATCCTCATCCCTGAAATGAATTATTGTCAAAAGCAGAATGTGAGATTTACTGGGGCACATGCCCAGTGAAAGGGGTCTAGTGACACCCCTGTGGACATCTGTTCTAACCACTGGTTCCTAGACTTGGGTACCCCATTGCGTTAATACTTTCCCTGCTCTGACACGTCTGACGCAATCCAGCTGAATCCAAACACTGATTCAATATCTAGGTAAAAGAAAAATATGAAGGGCAACAAGTTCCCAGATTGGCATTCCAAATCACTCAACTGAATCCACTGTAGGCTGGATAGTCTGTAAGTATCTGGTCCATATAGTATCTCTTGCTAAGGAAGAGAACTCATTAGTAAAATTGGGCCGGTCTTGTTGCATAAGGTTGGAAGAAATCCTTGTGCTCTCCACAGCTCTCGTAAAGTATAAATCCATTCCTAAATGTCAAGAACATGACCAAGGTTAATTGGGAACACATATCATCATCGATGTAAGCCGTGTGCCTCTACGTATGTCTGTGTGAGACAATGAAAGAAAGCAGGAGAATATCAATGTTTCTATGAATTAAAAAAAAGCAGCAAAAAAACAGCCAAGACCTGCCAGTGCAACACTCATTCAGGGCTTGCCCAGTGGAGGATCTACTTTAGAAAGTCTGTCTGTTTTTCTCACTTCAATGGTCTGGCCATCAGAAAAGCATTCTGAAATGTCTCCCTTGTTTCCTTCACTTACACCCACATATATACATGGGGTGAAAAACAGATTTGCACACCCACGTTAAGTTTCTAGGTGAAAATAAGTCAATACCCAACATATGGTATATGGCAATATTTTACTGCACATTTGTGACTATCACAGAAATTGACAGAATGAGCATGATTTTAATGATTTAACACGGTCTTTTGTGTTTCACTTAATGTGTATTATTGTGAGTGGCACACTGAACTTTAGGAAATGTAAGCAAGTGTAAGTATACCAAATTTCAATTTAGCTTAAGCAGTTTTTGAGATATTAAAATGTGCCAATGTGTCAAAATGCAGTGCTGTATATTCTGAAAACACAAGTTGGTTTGATTGTATTCTGTTTCTTAAAGGTTACCAGATGGTGGTAAAGATAAATAATAACCTTAAAATAAGCATCCTTGAAATGACATACACACACACATAAAACAGTAACTGTTTATTCTTAAAAGGCAAAATGTCATTTCTTCTATTTTGTTTGGTAGTTTTACACTCCTACAGCAGTGTTTGGAGAACCCTTGATTATAGCTTTTAATATGGTGTGGTGTCTACTGTGAAATACTGCAATGCTCTGTAGTGTGTGTGTGTGTGTATGTCATCTCTTGAGTGGTGGGATTAGCACCAGTCTCTGTAGTGTACTGGACTGCGCCTGCATTTCCACTCTATGGCTCTGCCTCAGCAGCTCCAGTTCCGACTGCAGCACAGCCTCCCTCTCCTTCAGCTCACTTAGGGCTGACAAAGCTTGGAGCTTCCCTGAAGTAATTTCCTGGCTTGGGTCATCTTTCTGGGGTTTGTGAGTTGACCTGGAGGCCTGTGGCTCCTGAACGTATGGTATAAAACCTCTGGACGTGGCTGTGGGGGTGTTTGCTAGAGATAAGCCTTGCAAGCGGGCAGCCACTCTCCTCTCCACCTTCTCTTTCTGCTCCTGGCCAAGCTGTGTTGCACCTGCGTGTCTGTTCTAGAGAAAACCAGAGGACACAAGCATTGTCAATAGCAGGAGACAGAATTTACTATGAAGATTTCAAAGAGAAACTAGAATGCACGCAAGATGGCACATCTCTGTGCACTTTGTGAACCTCATCAAAAAAGAATTAATTGGACAGAATGTGACTGGTTCAAACTCTATCAGCATGTCATTAACCACAACAGATAAGATTGAGTTTGTGTCTCTACACACAGATCAACTAATTACACCCGCAAGGTTCACATTAGACCACACTAGATTGTCACATTAGCAAAGAATTTATTCAAGTAATATAGCCATGGGATGATAAGATGACCTAGCCCCCACCCCCCCCGACTGCACACACCCACTGTGTGTGCGGTCATTACCTTTGGAGCAAGTGCGTGTGTGGTCTGCTCCACTTGTCTGAGCTGGAGCTCTGTCTGTAGCCTCATAAGCATCTTGTCTAGATGTCTCACAGATCTCCTGGACTTGTTGTCAAGGGAACAGCTATGAATAAAAGCCTGGTCCTTTAGCAACACATCAGTTGACCCCTCGCTGCAGTCATCCAAGAGGTAGCCATCAATCACACTGTCCTGTGCAGGGATAAATACATTGTGTAAAGGGTCTGGTTTATAATATAGGGCATGCTGTGTTTAAACTGTAACTAACATATTTGGCAAGATGCTCTTTGTAGAGGCTCAAAGTTGAGGCTCAAAGAGGTTGGCAGCTATTCAACATACTGTTTAAATAATATATACAAATCAAACCAATGTGTATGCTCAGTAAGGCAGTACAATTGTACCTTACAAAACTGAGAAACGTTTATACAATGCAAGCTAAAAGAATACTCCAGTATTCTTCTATCTGTTATCTGTCTGCTGCATGCAGACGATTACCACATACAGGAATTTTCCTGAACAGAACACCCATTACCTCAAAACAGTCATTATAAAGGCCATTACTTCCTGTCTTACAGTCAAATGGTGTGTTTTATTCCCTTGTGTGTAGACAGCATAGCTGGTACCAGTCTAACACAATCTAGCAGTACAGTAACCTATGAAAGCACAATCTAACCAAACCTTTTTGACTGACATTCTGGAAGCAACCTCGTTCTCCTATGGTCTGGGAAACATCATAAGGCACCTTTCCACTATATACGAATGCTCTCTAGCGTAAACAGACTGAACACTAATGCTATGACATATAATAAGGTACTAAAGTGTTCAGCTACAACAGCACCAGTTATATTGTAAACTGTCAAGGATTCAATGTCAGATTTAGGCAACAGTTTTGGGTCACAGTGAAGTTTCTCATTTCTGAATGGTTTTCTGCATATAATTTAAGGAAGGTTATGTTATTGAGACAATAGCAGGAATCTACTTTTGTGGATTACTTTGTATGTCACAATGACAAATCAGCAAAGCTTGGTCTAGTTTAGTGAACTGGCCTGGGTGAAAGTAGTGTATCCTTATTATTGCGGCACCAATACAATTAATGTATTGTATCAGTACTTATGCTGATGCTGGGACTTAAATACAGAAGCGATGTCGCAACAGAATGGTTTCTGATGTGTATTTTACACCAATAGATAGACCTTAAGTGAAGCAGGCCACATGTCATCTGTGGGGGCTTATTTCCCCATTTGAGGCAAGCAGCAGAAAAAAATGTTCATTAAAAAAATCTGACTGCATCTGGGATAAATGGATTGTGTTGTGTTTTTCTGCTGAACCATTTCTTTAGCGTTATATATTTTTAGGAAATCAAGTAGTAAAATTTATTTAAAAAAATATATTCTAGCACATTTGAATTCCAGTCAATAAAGCAGCGAAATCTGAAAATGTCAAGGACTTCATTTATACACAATACATACTCACTATTAAACCCTGTACCAGGGTTTAATAGTGTAAACCCTATACCAGGGTGTGTAAACCCTGTACCAGGGTTTATTTTTTACGTTCAATTCACCTTGTTCTAAAATGAAATTTCTGTGCGATAGTAAAATCAATGTCTGTCTGGGCCCTTCTCAAGAGAGGCTAGGCCAGCTGGCATTGAGAACAGGCAACTCTGATCTGTCTTGTGTATACAGTGGGAAGACAATCCTGTATGAACAGTTTAAAATGTTTACAATGTTTGGCTTTCATTAAGGGGTATAGAGTTTCAATTGATGTAGTGGGCCTGCTATTTGACTTCCATTTCCTCCTTTTTGGTTTGTGGTATATTTTCAAGACTGGATTAAATTTAATTTCACGTTATCATAAAGGCCTTTGAAACTGAATTACCGTGACATGAAATCCTCTGTATCATTTGCTAGCTTCCATGTAAATCCAAGTATTAGGTTTTTTTAGTTTAGTCTTAGCACAAACGTGTTAGATGATGAGGCCTGAAATTTGTAAAGAACTTGGCCTGGTTCATGGACCACACATCTCCACTGACCTGAATTGTAAAGCAAATGTAACAGGAATGTAACTGAAATATAAAAATCTTTTTTCACACTGGCATCTACCAGGTGCAGGAGTCCCTCCATTTCGCTCTCTCAAAGTGCTCCTGGCCACTCTAGTGGCCTCAATGACTACTGTCTCAAACATTGCATCCCCCTCCCACATATTTTCACTTTAATCTGCATGCTCAAAGGGAAATATGAGACTTCAGCCAAGAGCTCTGGAACTGCTCCTCCAAGCAGAGGAGTGATCTGGGTACCAGCCAACATGTGCACCTTGTAGTCTCAGACTAAAGTTATATTGCCATAATTAACAGAGCCACGCTGGTGCGGGTTTGGACTTACACAGCCAGGATTGAAGCAGTATCATAAGCCTCACACTCTGAGTTAACACCTTCCTCTGCTCTATTAGAAAATGGCCGTGATCTGGAGAGAATCATATGTGTTGCAAGCCTGCACATTTTAAAAACCATAAAATGTACAAGTGATCGCAAAAGTTAATTAACCCCTGGCCAATGTTCATGTGGCTGAATACAATCAAACATTAGTGTAGAGTGGACACATGAACACACCACAACACAGCACGGCATGGCACGGCACGGCACAGAACAGTGTGAACAGCAATTGTTCTCTGCATTTAAACCATTAACCCAAGTGAAGCAGCGGGCAACCTAGCAGGCAGTGTGTGGTGACGGTACCTTGCCCTTCAGTGGTGCCACTGGCAGTCCTGGGATTAAAACCCATAACCTTCTGATCACAGGCTCAACTCCCTAACCACCAGGCCAATAGTTGCCCCAAGTGTATCTTTACAGAGTCTTTACAGTTTCTTTACTGTATCTTTACAGTAATGTTCAAAAATTTTGTGCAAAGTAGGGAATGTGACTGCAGAAAATGGAGGACAAATTCCCAACTAATACTCTTAGTTTTGGAAAAATCATCAGCTGAGCAGATATTTTACTTTCAAACACAAAGACTACATGCAAAATGAGTTATATGGATCTTTGTGCACAGAAACCAAATGTTAAAACCGAATTACAGAGAAACAGAGAAACTAATAGAGGACAGTTCTGTACCAATCACTCACAGAATGTTCTACAAATGGTCATCAAAAATAGAATGGTGATACCACAAATGTTCATGCATATACCATCCAGCACCAGAACAGCGGTTCCACAACTTTCCAATCCTGGTATGCTTCAAGTATTCCATTTAAGGACCGAATGTGCTCCAGGTCCTGAAATCAAACAACAAAAGGGCAGATTACATTCACCGTACATTAAATACGGTTTCTGAATTTTTTCTGACCTCCATAATATTTATCACCTCTCACTAAAATAAATTCATTTATCACTCTGTATTAATATAATGTGAGGCATAGAGTCATCTCAATATATAACTTTGAATATGTTCATATTTCACTTCATATTATACAGCAATAATGGTCAGATAAAATCCCTTACCAATACTAAGATTTTTGGATATGTTATACATAATCTTCCCAGGGGGCAATGAAAGGTCACTTTCACCAAACTGCAAAATACATGTCAGGAAGAAGTTTCAAAAAACACTTCTTGCAGCTTCTTTCTCTATTTGTTTCATTTGCTCTTGCCCCATTTCTCCCCCCAGGATTATAAACTTTTTTAGAGGAAAAGTACTCTTTAAAAGCAAAGGTAGCAAAGGAGAGTGACACAGGGAGGGCAGGGGAAGGAGCGTGGGCCTTTAGACTTGTAAGATCAAGATCTTTCCATCTTCAAACATCTAGGATTTCCTGACCTGTCAGTCAGAAACGACAAAGAGAGTGTGAGGTACGCCTCTCTCTTTCTCTTCCTTTCTCAGTCTCTCTCTCCTGTTCCTTGACACATTCCCAGAAAAATCCTAGTGTTTGACAGCAACTGCTGAGTAGCAGACAGTGCACATTTTTATATGCACCCAGCACATGCTCCCTTATTTAAGAGGTGTTACTTGTGTTTTTGTTGCTAATCATAAAGCTAGTGATACACGTACCACATGACCCCGACCACAGGATCTCTTTTAGAACAGTTATTTGTGACATTGACAAAATTACTATTCCCAACCCTTCAATATTTGTAGAAATACTATTTGCAGTATTTCTGCAAATTGTGTCACCTTGTCAATTTCAGTAGATCCTGTGGTTTTAGGAACATCAGCAGAGATGGCCTCACAGACAGAAGAAGAGCAGATGTTGAAGACCTGCAGAATACAATTAGTGTATCCTTCAGATTAAGGGGTCTCTGTAGATGTATCTTTACTGATTTGCCTGTTTTTAGGGATACAGACCCCTTATATAGGTGCACAATTTATCAGCCACCCTCTTTGCATTACAGAGAGAGAGAACACCATAGGACCATCACATATGTCTGGGGCAGTAGAGCATTCTCAATCTAGCAGTGACAACAGTCTAGCAGTTACAGCAACACACTTGCATTTTACTTTTTACTTATATTATTTTGTGGTTTTATAAGCCAGTACATCCAGAATTCATTTCTACATTACCAACCTCTCTTTATCCCTTAGAACTAACAGGCTGTTCTTTTCTATTGTGCCTTTCAGACTGATATTTAAGCTCTGTTTTGACTGGCTGTCTTGTATTTTCCCTCATTCCAGGCTGAAACACTCCTTAGAATTTCTGTGTAAATGGGTTGAGCAGAATAGGTGGATACATGTAGATGTGTGGGTTTTTCTGGCATCACCAGATGTTCTTGCTGCTTAGTTACCATATCTGGAATGGATGGACTGGTGAATGAAAAACACAGATAATACATAGTACATCACAGTGCTTTGGTCCATCAACCAAGTCTGATCAGCGGTGCTCCTACTGTAGCCCCTTACCACTGACAGACAAAATGGTAGAGGGTATTTGACAAATTGTACAGCAACAGATTTAGTACTACAGGGGAGCATACATTACCAACTAACAACTCAGTTTGTACTAAACATTGACAGAATCAGTTGCCTTGTGGGTAAGCTTGGCCTGCTCCTGTTGAGCCGCTAGAAGACTCCTCCACTGCAGTCTTAGTTTCCCATACTGCCACTGTAAACTCCTCAGATCTTCTCTTCCTGCTCGATCTGCTCCAGATCCACTTAAACATAATGTCAAATCTGCCATACCCGGCACAGCCTGTTCAGGACCAAACACACACAGACACTCAGAGTGAGATTAAGCTTGAGACAGAGAGTTTGAGGGAGAGAGAGAGAGAGGGAGGGAGAGAAACAGTGGGAACCTCCTCCAGAACAGGTCTGACCCAGCTGATAATTAATATACAGTAACACCCCGCTTTTCATGGGGTTACAGGAGCACCCGCGTGTAGCAAAAAAACGCGTTGTTGTGATGTCATAAAAAGATGCCCTAAAATGCCTATTTTTATAGTGTAAACCCTAACTATGCCCCCAAATACGCTCCCAAGATGCTTTCATATAATTTTAAAGTCATTACCCTTAAAGAAAATGTAATGGTAAACCTGTATTCGTACTGTACAATTTACACTGAACTGCAGTCTCCCGCAGTACTAGAATGTAAATACAGATGTTACCCCTGTAAAGACTGTACTGTAATTCATGCGCACACGTTTTCTTTGGTATGCGCTGTCATGTTCTTTGGTATAAGCAGGTAAATACAGTACTAAATTCATTTAATTTACTGTAATCAAAATACAGGGCTTTAAGAAGAACAAAACGAGAACATTCGAGACGCTCCATGGGGGAAATTCTGGACTGCAGCTTTAAAAAAGCTTCCTAATGACCTCTTTTGCTTTTTTGCTACCGCTGATGTTTTTTTTTTTTCAGTTTTTTGCCTTCATAGTTCACTGACAAGTTTTGTACATATTTACATATGCTCACATATTACAAGTGAGAGATTTTTGAATGAAGGGTGCATTACTTGATTTTAAAATAATTGAAGGAAACACACTATCTACTATCTATGATTATTTATTGAACATCAGTGTTGAACAACTGAAATTAAAGTACACATTGCCTAAAACGAACAGTCACTTTGTTCTTATAAAAAAAAGGAAAAATAAATAACTTGCACTTTTGGAAACAAAATAAATTATTTTGAATGTTTTTCTTATTAAAAGTAGAAAATAAGCAGTATCTCTTCTAAATAAAATATCTCTTGTATATCCTGTAAATAA
>JBBIGA010008023.1:0-13525 GCA_037576975.1 Alestes dentex | reverse complement strand
GACAAAATTCCTACTTTCAGTCATCTTTAACTGAAGTGTAGTATCATTTTTCATCTCTGCTGAGTTTTGATTACATCACTGTGCACCAGCAAGCAGGGAAAACATACTATAATCATGTGCCTCCCCCGACCACCACTTCCACCTATCACCGAGCACAAAGGCTCAAAGACCTTCCCTAATACTGTTTTCACTCCAAAATATATCATGGTAAGTCAGGAAATTGAACATTATTCTAAAGAGAGGATGGACAGTCTTAACCGAAACGGGCTGGTGTGGCTGCAGATTTTCTTTTAGTCATTTTCTTTATATGAGTGATGTGGGAAACTGAGCTAAAATTCCAATTTTCCCACTTGTACCCTAAACATGACCTTGCACCTTTTCCAGCAATGAAAAACTCTACATTTATCAGTGACTGTAAAGAAACATATACCTGATGTGCTTGTGTGTAATGCTTACAAATACACCAAAAAGCATGGACCTTCATGCTTTTTCAGTGTTGTGGGTATATGTTTGAGCATATGTTTCCCATATTTACTAGTCGGCTATCCATAAACACAATGAATCTTCTAAGAACTGATTGTGTTTTCTCCGGCTTTGATGGAATGAAAACCTGCAGCCATTTGCAGACAAGATTTGATGCTCATGTGGGGCAGCTGGTAGCCTGGTGGTTAGGGCGTTCGCCCTGAGATCAGGAAGTTGTTGGTTCAAGTCCCGAGACTGCTGAGCACCTCTGAGATACACTGAGCAAGGTACCGTCCCCACACACTGCCCCCCGGGCGCTGTGTTCCTGGCTGCCCGCTGCTTCACTTGGTGAATGGGTTAAACGCAGAGGAAGAATTTCGTGCTGTTCACGCTGTGTGCTGTGGTGTGTTCACGTACGACAGTATTTTCACTTCACTTTAAAAAATAAAACAGTAGTGGGAAAATGGTTGACCCATTGGAAATAAGAAAATGTATAGACCTACTGTAAGTATGAATATGTGTTTTGTGTGTTTTCAGAACAGTTTTGTCTTCTGTTGTTCCAGGTTCAAAAGAGACTAAAAAATGAGCCTGGAATTTGTTGTGTGGCCATTACCAACGATGCCAGCAGAATTGCCTTTGGCATTGCACAGTGTAACAAGTAAGTGTGAGCTATAGTTTCCCTCAGGATTTAGATCGAATTTGTCAATTATTTTGTAATAACATGCTGCAGAAAGACCCCTGTACCAAGAAGACGCCCCCCCCCTCTGCAGCATAAATGCTGGCAATACAATTGAAATGTATGACATTCACCATAAACTGAAAGTCATTTATGACTCCACAGATGTTCTAGGAATCGATGCAATGCACGTACTTTTCAAAATAAAATGACAATTTTGTGTGTCTGTGATTTCCAGATGTAGGTTTGATGGGACTGACTGATTTGTTGTTTCATAGATTAAAAGTTTGGGACCCTTTCAGGAGAAAACACAAAACCATCTCTGGATATGGGAGCCTGAAGCTGGGTGTGTCCAGCCAGCTTTATGTCACTGAGAGAGGAACAAAGGCTATTCTGTTATCAGGTATTATCAGGACACGCCTGTAACCGTGGAATTAGGCCTTTCGCTGTGATAAAGCCTCTATCTGGGTCACAGTAGGCTAACGTGATTCATTCATTATTAATTAATGGCTTTGGACTAATTTAAAAGTTAATTAAAAAATTAATTTAAAAGCAGTGTATTGTGCACTTTCGTTTTAGAAGTATATGGAAAAAAATGCATATATGAACAAAAATGCAATAACATTTGGTTTGCAAACACAAATATGGAGATTTTAAACAGCAGTGTTCCCTTTAACGCAGTCAAACAGCTGCAGTTCAAATATTTCTTGGAAATCTCAACTTAAACATTAATGTAATTAAATCAAATGTACAACTAAAGCGTATTTGCCACTGCAGGGCATTCACGTTTTATCTAGTTTGTTATAGAAAAACAAGTTACCTTCACAGTCCAGAGCATGGGGGGCGGAACCATTGGAGGACCTTTCCCCTCCTGGACGACAGACGAGATATATATATTTTGTGACTGGCTACCCTATATTGAGCATCATTTTAAAAGCAATCAAGACTGAAGTACTCTTTAAAACAGCATCTTTATTGGGCAGGGTGTAAACTACTAGTGGCTAAATAAGTGGATATATGTAAATGCATTGGTTTACGTAACATAACAAAAAACAAATTCGAAATGGGCTGTTTTGCAGCTTAATTTGCATATCGACTGTGTGGACTGGGGAATAAATGGTACCGGGTGAAACTTTGTGTACTAGGAGCGGTGAGGCTGCAGTGCTGCTACTGTGCGATTGTGACAAGTGTATGAATATTGAAATATGTGGAATAAAAGAGGGAAACCGAGTAACTGTCAGTTCTCCTACAGGTGAGCTGAGCGTGTGGGACCTAGACGCAGGGACAGTTCTATCCGTCTTCACGCCAGACTCCAAGATCCAGTGTGTGTCTGTACTGGGAGATGAGAACGGCAGCATCCTTGTAGGTTTCAGCGACACCCCCACCCTCATCAGCATGACTCTCAGCAAGCAGGGGCTGGCCACAGCAAGCAGAGTCAAACGTCATGAACAAATGTTTGGCGAGCCCAGCAGCAGTGAGGAAGAGGAAGAACAAGAAACAAGCAGGATCAGATAAGAAGACTGTTTGGACTTTTGAAGTGTTCCAGCCTAAGCTGTATCTGGGGCATCTCTGTCGTACTGTTGTTTGCCACCGTCATGTCTGTGCATTTCCTTGTGCTTAGAAGAACTGAAAGGCCATTGAAAGTCACTTATAATAGAAGTTATTGAACAGTTGCTAAAATACAAAATAAAAAATGTTTCATATAGAAATTCTTAACTACAAACATAACAGAACTGAGACACAAGTTCGTAAGGCTAATGGAATTTTATCCAACTTTCAAACGCTGGAATGCCACAGTTAAAAACACCACTTTCTCCAAGTTTTTTTTTTTTTTTTTTTCCTGTGGAACCTATGAAAACTCCACTTGCTTCTCTACACAGGTGACATGTTAGCACAGATTCTTCCCTAGCAACATCTCTGGCACAAAGCCTTAAATGTTGCAAATATCTATGACTGAAGAATTGATGGCAGCATTCTACAAGTAGCTACGTGCTTTGTGTGAAGGAGCACAGACTTTAGCAACTGGGCTATGGTTTCTATTACAACAGGCCTTTTTTTGTATATAAGGAAACATGTTGAAATGATTGTCTGGGGCAGTAGACGGAGGGTGTTCAAACTTTTGCATGCGACTGTACAGTAGATAGAAATAAGGCAGAAAAAAAAGCTAGAATATTCAGACATTTAATATGAAGCATGGTCTCTGAAGAAGTGACTCTATGGACTGGAGCTGAAACAGTATAGAGTCTTTGTCAGCAGTGAGAGTCTTCATGTTTTGTTGCCTGAGTTTCCTCTATCGATCACAAGATCCTGAGGTCACAATGAAACTCCTGATCTCAGCTTCAGAATCATTTCTGTGGTGGATGGCGTGTGTCATTAAAAACTGTCAGTGACTTAAATTCATCATCTGTGACCCTGAAATATTTGATTGTGAGTGCAAGTTGACTTATATAATGCACAAGGTCACATGCTAACATCCTGAGCTTGTGGGTGTGTGCTGGTTTGTATGTGTGCTGGTTTGTGTGTGTGCTGGTTTGTGACCAGACTTTCCTGTTTCTTGTCACATGCATGTCTTACAACAGAGAGTCATCATTGAACAGCTTCCTGCCATGCACTTCAGTACGGCTGCATAAATCGGCCAGGTCATGCACAATTAAAAAAAAAAAATCACATGATTCACTTGGTTCCACGTGAATAAAACAAGCTTCGTCAACATCATCAGTTGTGTTTATGCCCCACAGTTAGTGTGTTCATGTGTAACTGACTGTCACACATGAAGCACTTCAGTAAAAAAAAAAAAAAACGTGTTTCAGTGTTCCATGCTTTCTCTGCTGTTTTCTCATGTAACAGTAAATTTATAGTATTACGCACACTTAAATTAGTAAATAAGTAAAGTACGCAGCTTGAAATGACTTCTGCTTGCACGGATAACACCTGTTCTCTTCGTTTGTAAGACAGGTTTTATATATATGTATATTTATATATGGAGGTAAAAGGAGACGAACAGAAGATCAACAGAAGGGTCTGCCACTAACGGAAAAGGGACAATATCGCCCCCTAACGAAAGAAAAGTGTGACATCTGAGGTCGAGACTAAAGCAAGTCTCAGGAGTTTCATACAAGTCAACAGATTTAAAATCCCTTTTTTATTCCCCTCCTCCCCACCAAAAATATCCCTGTGCGTATAGTTTACTGTTATTCCATTAATAATGACGGGTCATGCTTCCCTTGCACTCAGATTGGGCAATTCCAGTCAGTAATGTGACCGGCTGTACTTCCTTACTCTCTCCAGTTTCGTTTCTGCCACTTCAGCTGCAGGATCCCAGCTCTCATTCCAGCACCATCCTCCAGACAAACCGGGCACTTTCTGAACACGGTAGACTTTTCACCCTAGACACGATGGCAGAGATGAGAAGAGGACCAGTAAGCCTGATGGCGGCTGCTTTCATCCTGGCTGCAGGTAAAGACAGGCTAACCAGAGAGACGAGAGAGAGAGAAGTGGTAGTTCAAGTTGGGTCGTGGTGTTCTGATTATCAGTTTTAAAGTGATTAACTTTGTGCCCATTAAAATAACGACTGATAATCCTGCATGTTAATGTGCATAAGTGTCAGAAAGATGTGTTCTGATAGTCTGTAATCTGTAATCATAGCTTTAAAAAGTGCTGGTTCTCACTTTCGGTTTACCGTGAAGTGGTACTGCAGAAAAAAAGGGGGGGGGTCCATCATGAAATTCAAAAAAGTATTTTTAAATAGAGTTGAATTAAACAAGTATATCATTAATACGGTATTTGGTCATTTAGCTTTGTATTTCTGTTCATTTAATAAAATCCTGTTGTTTGGTGTGAAAGCGACAATAGACAGGCAAGTACGTTCCCTTATACAGATCATGTGAGGCTCTGTCACGTGACAGCTCTTCGCCGCTATCGTTCTACTTAATGAGAGAAAGAGTAAAACCTAATTTGCGCCACGGGACAGGAAAGTACAACTTTTTTGTGGTAGGATTTGTGATGAGACTTCATAGTATGTGTAATGTGCTACCTGTGGAGTCTTATGAAGCATTTTCACTTTACATGTGGAGTGAGAAAGCTGTGGCTGTAACACTCTCTCTTTCTGTCTCTCTCTCTTTTCTTTCTTTAGTTCTCACTTCATCTCAGGGAAATAAACCTGCCACCATGGGAGTTCCTGATATGTTTGACAAACCCACCACCCACGCTCCTACAACCACCCCTCACTCTCCTAACACCACCACTCACTCTCCTAACACCACCACCCACTCTCCTAACACCACCACTCACTCTCCTAACACCACCACTCACACTCCTGCTCCTAACACCACCACTCACTCTCCTAACACCACCACTCACTCTCCTAACACCACCACCACCCATACTACTGCCAACACGACCACTGCTGCCCCAACCACCACCCCGATACCTGGACCAACACCATCCACCAATCTTACTGTGGGGAACTACACCCTTAAGAATGGAAATGATGTGTGTGTTATGATCCAGGCAGCAATCAAGGTCTACGTAAACAACTCTCAGGTAAAGAGCTTGTCTGTCGTGGTGATGCGGTGATAACAGCTCGCAGAGATAACAGTGTTGTGTCACTGTTTGCGCTCTCCTGTGTGTTAAAACTGCAGTATTGTTCGCACTTTACAAATATTCATGACACTAATTAAACAGGTTGATCAAAAAAATGTATTCACAAATACAGACCACTGTTACCATCGCACTGTAATTGGTGTGGAAATTTGGTCATACTTGGATTCATGTAAGTTTGTTCGTTACTTCTTTTTGTTGAGAAACTTGACTCTTTATATGTTCAATTTATCCATCTTTGTAGAATGAAGGGACGTTTGTTGTTCAGCCAAAAGGTGTCAGCGTTACCGGGAACTGTCAGACCAACACTGCTGAAATCAAGCTTTCATTTAAAGAAGGATTTATCTCATTGGGCTTTGTCAAGGTAGGGCAGAGTGCACTTCATTCATGGCTGTGAGTGTTACTAACATTGTATTACCGTATGGTAATATGTATAAAAGACCATACTCAGAGAATTTGCTGCATTCAGATTGATATGGTGTCCGATATAATAATTTGCCAATGGTATATTCTCGTATAGAATATGTTTCGTCATAAAATACTTTTTTATTTTAGCAAATTATGTTTTATGTTGTTTCTTTTATTGTTTTCTCAGTACCTAAAACAAGGGAATATTCTGTTGAGTAGAGCACAAGTACAGGTCTTCATAGATCTGGAGGCTGAACAGTGCGGAGTGCAGATTCGTCACTGATGAATGCTGTACAATAAAATAAAGGAACTTAAAGAGGAAGTAGGCCGATAAAAGTGCTATTTATTCTCTCACCCATGAACACCTTAGCAACCTCCCACAAACCAGCTGAGCACAGATGGCATTGTGCTTGAAATACTACACCTTGCTTCTATGCTGTAATGAGCCTAGATCCAGTAAAATGCATGCTGTGATGGTAGGACTCACTGTAAAGTCATATATTAATTTAAAATATCGAACACTTCTAGTTAAAATGCCTCTTTTTAAAGGCCTACACACAAGTTTACAAGTTGTAGCTTGCACTCTGTTTAATGTTGTTTTACGTTTCAATGTGGTTCATGGAGAAACGTTGGTTCATCACACTATGATCTTGTACACAGCTGCTGATGACAGTAAAGCAACCATGAACCTTGAACCCTGAAGTTCAGTAATAATAACAACAATAATAGCAATAATATGCCTGTGTGTGTATCTACAGTATTCTTATATTTACTTATATATTCACTCTGTATATAAATATATGTACATTTACTCGTTGTGTACATACATACAACTTGGCTAAGTCTACACTTAGTTTACATGTACTTTACATATACATATATGTATATATGTTACAATACAGATGTCCGTATTTATATTTCTAGATTGTATAGTGTACTTTTGGTACTGTGCTGTTGAATTAGTATTTTATTCTATTCTATTGTTTTCTGCTCTTAACTTTGTACTGTCCACTTGCCGCCATGACAAAGCAAATTTCCCACTTACGGAACTAATAAAGGTTTTTCTTAATAACAAGAACAAGAACAACAACAACAATTATGGTAATAATAATATGTTAAATGTATATAATCTTTTAGAGAACCCAAGGAACCCTTCAGCCTTCTTAGCCTAGAAGTGTGAGCTCTCAAACGAGCAGGCCTTAGTCACATGTCATATGAACTGTTTCTGAAATGAATCATCTCTGATTCAGCTGCCATTAACTACAGTTGTGTGAGTGTGAACGCCTGAGTGTTTTGTGGTCATTTGCACATCTTTGCGTCTTTTCTTCCTCAGAATGACTCTCTAAAGACGGTCTATTTGAACGCTGTGAGTGTCAATTTGAACTATGCCTTCAAATCTGGAGGTAGGCCTAATTCTCTCAAGCTTTCCAGTCCATTGTAAGAAATGTATGTCTTTAGTCCTGAGCAGTTTTGATAGAGTTTAATATCAATTCCAAATGTGTGACAATATCACAATTTCACAGAAACAGATGACACTTAACTTTGCACGAATACTATTAATGGCTCCATGCTTTTTAAAGGCTGTTACAAAATGACTGCTTTGTTCAGTTTTCCTCTCTTAGAATGATGCCAAAGAGTACCATACCTGATACTGCAGTTGTTCATCAGGCACAAAACACATTTGCAGAAAAGAAACCTACCATTTCCTGAAAAATGACTGTTTGTGTTAAATAATTCTAAGCACCAGCAAATGACATTCGTTGCAGTTACCTGCCAGGCTGCCTGGTAGATTGCCGTGACTGTATAGTGGTTAGTACTCTGTGTTGTGCCCGAAGCAACCCCGGTTCGAATCTGGGTCATGGCAAGCCTTGTCATATGAAGGCGTGCAACTTTTGGGCTGATTTCTCCACATGTTGTATAACTTGTGTGACAAATAAAGAGTCTTGCCTTGTCAATGTTGTTATTTAGGGGGTTAATGCTACACATGGTTACCATTCATTTTTAAATTTTCAGTTTTGATTTCAAGATTTGGGTCCTTTTTGACATTTATGGCTTAGCTCTGATTACATACCACATGCATCAGTTTGGCTCAGAAAAATACAAGGTTTACTTCAAAACAAAAAGGACTTGTGCAGGATGTCATAGGAGATCTTACAAAAAATATAGTATATAGTGATCTTATAAAACAATGCTCTACAAATAGTGCAAAAATAAATAAGAGACACATAGACATCTGATTTTATTAACTGATTGTGGTTTCAGCCAAGGATAGCAAGTGACTCAGAAGAGGTTTTTATTTTAGTAATGCGCTAATGTTTTGTGACACCAGTCCCAGTGTATGGGTAGGTCATGTGGATGATGACATATAGAAGTCATATGGGAGATATGGATGAAAATGGTTGATGTGTCATCAAACTATCAGAAGTAGTATGATACCTTCTGGTTTAACTGATGTGAAATATAGCATTATTACTCAATAACAACTGACATGAAAGGTTTTCAATTTGTTTGCATGTCCTACCATAATCGTGTTGATTTCACCTATAGGTCACCTCTACCAACTAAGGTTAAAATGAATACTTTTCTTTATTACCTTTTCATTTCCATTATTCACTTGCTGAAAGCATGTGTTTTTATCGGAGTGTGCCGAGACCTTTACATGAGAATAGTGGCATGTTTCTGGCTCACAAAAGGTGCCAAGGCCTTTGGTTGCGTGATAAATCTCAGTGGCGGCATTAACTATTAGCTTCTTTTATGCTGCTTGGTTTTATGAGGCTGTGAACTTTGCTTCAGAGAAGCGAGCAAGCAGTGCAAACAAACTGCCATGAGGACGAGCCAGTTCAGGTTAGGTCGATTAGAAAAAATGTTGTCTCATTGTTTTTCAAGTTTTGCCTAATTACGGGTCCATTGGGTTATAAGAGTGGAGGAGGCTGGAAAGCTCATCGTTTGTAAAGAAATTAGAGTTAAGGATATTTAAGATGATTGAATTTAATTTGCAGGACCTGCTACTGGTCATACATACAGCAGCGTGCATTAAAATGCTGCTTCTTATAGTGTTTGTGTCTGTTAGAAACTATGAGGAAATGAACACTGTTGCCATTACAAACAATGCAATGCTGCTAAGCCAGTTTGCCGGCACATATACAGTAACTCCGAGCAGACAGTGTCATGACTAGAGTAAACAGGACCAGTGTCAAGGTTCCGTAGCACCACATTTGAGTAAAGCTCATAAAGATATGCACGTTATTTTGTTCACACAAACGTGGTTCTGCTGTGAAGTCTGCAGCAGAGCATGCTAACAGATTTGTGAACATTCACATACAGTTCAAAACAGTTTATAAGCCATCAGTTGTACCAGATAGCTTAATTTGTTGCAGCAGTAAATTCATTTGCAAAATGACAATCAGTGGTACTGGGTTGGGTTATGTCCTTGTAGCTTATAAAAGTAGTTTACAGGCAGGCTGTTGTTGTGGCTTAAGGACACTCTTCAAACGTTTGACCTGTACAGACATGTTCCGACCGTTTCAGTTTGATAAAATAACCTGTTACTGCAGTAACGGAGGCTGAAGACCCTTGTAGGCACTACTCATTGTGTCCATCTTAACGTGAAGACTTAATGTGTGCCAATGTTTCTTTCTCCTTGTTTTGCAGTGATGCACCCTGTCAACAAAGTGAATGATTCCGTGCACTATTTCAGTATGACGCCCGGTAACTCCTACTCCTGCAAGTCCGAGTCCATCTCTCTGGGTGATGACATCTCTCTAGACTTTAGCCAGGAGAGGTGTCAAGCCTTCGACTTCAAAAATAACCAGTTCGGCCCGGGTAAGTAGCCTGCAGAACAGAGAGTCTGACTGATAAAGGGGAATTTTATTGGACCCATTTTCCTTACTGTTTTCCAAAAAAAGTATTCAAATTTGTACATTATTTCCACATGTATAACATTAATCAACACAATTTGATCTTTCAGTTTACTTTAACTAATACAGGGGGTCCTCGAGTTACAATGGTCTCGATATACGACGTTTCGAGATTACAACGCTCACGTGGGCGAACTGGTTTAGTGGCGCTCGGTGGACGAATATGCAGAATACGCAATAACGCCGTATGAGTGAGGGAGTACACTTATCCAAGCGCAAGTGTTCTGTTTGTGTTGCTTTGTTTGGTGACTTTTTGGCCTTTATCATGGCCTCTCAACTATTTTTTTTTTCTTAGTTGTGTTTATAGATTTTACAACTGTGTTAAAATAGGTTATTAACTTTGGCAAGGGTGTGTTTCGACACCAAAATTCGGGTTACATCACTGTCATAGGAACGGATCTCCATCGTAACTTGAGGACTCCCTGTAACTGTGCTTATGTGTTGTATTTATTTAAAAGTAATGTACAGATTTGAATGAGGTAAATGCAATATGTTACTTTGTTTTAGTGTGCTAAGTTTAGAAATGAGCCATGATAATTTGAATAAGCTGATTAAAGCACTCCTGTTAGTTACTTTTTTTGAGCCTGTTTTGTTACGTGAAACTTTTTTTTGAGAATGGCATTTACTAGTTTTTATGCAATATTGTAGCAGTGTTCATTTTCTGAAATGTTCACCTTCTGTCGGACTAATATTACAGTACAGGTGGGGGGTGGGGTGCTCATCCTTAGGTTTTTGTTTTTAAATATACTTCCAGTAATATAAATTATAAATATAAACAAAACGCATGTTTTAAAAAGCGTTAACAAAGATATGTTTACAAAATGTAAATTGAGAGGGAAAAATTCAAACGTTATATTTAATATACATTTATGAAATGGTTCTCATGCGAATTGCACTTGGCGTCGTCATAAAAGCAGCTGTGTTTGTTTGAGTCCGTCAGATGCAACAAATAGCCCTGTTTGTATTAATGCTACCAGAAATTTAAGTCTCATTTCTTTGTAACTGTTTTTCCAGACCCATTCATGTCCGACATTCCAAACTGAAGGGAAATGACATAGAACTTATAGAGCCAATTAGTCTAAAACTAGGGTCACCAATCTTATAAGGGTACATTCCTGTTACTATATATACAACGGTGTAGAACTGGGTAGGGATGGTCGAGACACGTCCTAACCAATATCCAGTGATTACTGCATTGTCTCTAACAATAAGTTTAACCAAAAAATTCAAATACATCCGTTGTTTTCTGTCCATGCTTGGAACACAAGCGGTTAACAGTTGTTTCTTTACTGCGAGTCCTGTCTGCCTTACCTAGCATCTTTATAAGATCAGCTTTGTCGTTTCTTAAAAGTAAAGTGGCATTTGGCAGACGCCCTTATCCAGAGCAACTTACAATCATTACAGTCCCCCTGGAGCAGCTGAGGGTTAAGTGTCTTGCTCAAGGACACAATGGTAGAAGGTGGGGGATTGAACCTGCAACTTTGTGGTTATCAAGTTCACAGGCAAATATTTCACCCACTAGGCTACTATTACTTTATCTTGCTTTAAAAAGTGCCTAAGCTCGGTCCAGTAGTTGTGTGGATGTAGGTGAGCAAAAAGACGTCTTTATACAAACAATACTGTGCTCAAAAAATATGGGACACATCGCACTGATTCAGTAAGAAGACTAGTGTTGGATGGTATACCGATATTCAAAAAGTAACACGGTGCCCCGTCATTGTATTTATGATGTGGGTATAATTAACAGTATTTATTATGTTTAGTTGGATATACAAATCTCGAGGTCATTGCTTTGAAAAGGTAGCAGTACCTGCCTTAAAATGTGACAAAATAAAGAAGTTCTCGTGTTTGATTGTGGTACTTCATTAGTGGTCACCAATTACAGCAGCGATCCCCGACCTTTTTTGTGCCACGTAAAACACTTTCATGTAAAACAATATTTTCACGGACCGGTGTAGATGTAACTAAAAACAAAGTGCGTAACAATACAAAGAAACTCCCCAAAGATGTTTGTTTTTTTGATGAACTGTATCACGTGACCGAGACGAACATTTAAATAAAAAAAAAAATCTTTCAGACTCTGATAATTAGTCAGATATAAAAGTCTTTCTGTGCAGCCCGGTACGAAATGGCTCGGCCCAGTGGTTGGGAACCTCTGGATTAGAGTACCAGTCTGTAGGTGCCCACTATATGTGCATGTACTTTGATACAAATATATGAAAGATGTTAATGATTGGCTGGAGCAAAGTTACTGCTTTTGTTTGCCCATCAATGTCAAAATCAAACCTACTCCCATGGTTCAGCATTGGGCGTTGTGTAACATTATAAAAGTTCATTGACATTTATTACCTTTCTTAGAAGAGCCATCGTTAATGGTGGTTTTAACAGTATACTGTAGAAATCATCTTAAGTGACGTCAGAATCAGAATCAGAAAACTTCTGGTATTTTAATGTGTTTAACAGAGGCAAGAATCAGAATTACAGTCATTCTTTATATAAAGTGGATTATTCCTTTAGCTGTGCATGTACACTACAGTGGCCTCAAATACTACTAGAACAGTACATCCAAATCAATAGATGATTGTATGTGCATTTTCTATTTTAAAAAAATTAACTTTAATCTAAAATATATAGGCAATAATGAATTCAGTGACTGTTTCAAGCAAGTTTGGGCACTGAGTTATTTTAAAGGGTGTAAATGTTAATATTTGAGTCTACCTCACCCTCTTCCCTCGGTCCACCTTCATAATGCTTTGCAAAGCTTTTTTCTGCTGCCGTTTTAAGTTCTTGATACTGTTGACGCGGTTTCTGATTTCAGCTGGTGACCAGTGATATGCGTGCTTTATTGAGTATAAACTGCCAGGGTCAAAACAGGCCTATCCCTCCCTCACACTTTAACTTTTCCACCATACTGGTAGATCAGTATCTCGTCTGTTTGTATAACGCAGTATTAGTGAAGTTTGCTGTGTTATCTGCATCTGCGTGACTTCTAGCCTGTTATTATCTGGCTTTTCTGGTTTGATGAGATGTTAGATCTTGCACTGAGTGTGATCCTCCAGCTGAAGACTACAGCATAAAGTTGTCTGTTCCTGCTTTGCACTCTAGTGACTGTGCCATATATCATCGCTGTTCAAAAACAGGTATTTCCAAAATGGTCCCTTTGCAGAAGAAGGCAAAATCTTTCTGTACTTCTAATGTAAATCATCGTAAGGAGTTGTCATGAACATTTCAAAATCATTATAAACAGTATGAATGAAAAAGAAATGAGATTTATGATTTTTTTTTTTTTTGGACAGCTACTATAGATAGATAAATACTATATTATAGATAGAATGCAACCATAAGAGGTCACAAGCCAGTGATTCCTTGTGCCGGTCCCAAGTCCTGATAAATGCAGAGGGTTGTGTCAGGAAGGGCATCCGGCGTAAAACCTGAGCCAAATCAAACATGCGAATCACAAACA
>JBBIGA010008006.1:0-15409 GCA_037576975.1 Alestes dentex | reverse complement strand
GTTCACAATATGTAGAGCTATACCATATTAAGTAGCATTTTTATCATTCTTTTATCATTCAAATCTTCATCATATCACGTACATAACTTTGTAAACAGCATACCACTGAAGTTCACAGAGCACTTAGAAGTACTGTAACATGCCAAAGCACGTCTGAGAATCTCTAGACCTGTCTGTTTAACGGGCATGATGAAACAGTACCTTAAAATGGTGGAACTGTAGGAAGGGGTCATCTGTGAAAAGGTAGTGGCGGTCAGAGCCGGGTACCACTAACAAAAAATAACTCCTAAAGAAGGCTCTTAACTATTTGTTGGAAAACAGCAAAAAAAAAACCCCAGCATATAAAATATGCCAATCTTGGTAAAACTAGAACATATTGGTGGAAAGTCTTTAAAGGAGTGAGATCAATGCAAATTATGAAGAAGGTGTTTGGTCCATGTCAAATGTTTTGGTCTATGGTTGAATGAGCAGACAGGAGCTGCACCTACCGAACCACGACTGCACTTCTAAAGCTGCAGTTCTTTGACTTTGCATGATTTTGAATTTCTAAACTTCACACTTCAACTCTCCACGACACAGGCTGAAGTGACAATTTTTAAACACAAAACACCATGTTGTTACTAAAATCGCATTTATTCATCTATGAAATATTGCTAATTTAAGAAATGCATTATCCCTATATGATGCAGAAAAACTAGGTCACACCTTTAATTATTTCCAGACTTAATTACTGTGATTGCCTACTGTCAGGTTGCTCCAGCAAGAACCTAACTAAGCTTAAATTAGTCCAGAATGCGTCAGCTGGAGTTCTTAGTAGAACCAGGTAATACACTTTGGGGGGCGGGCGGATAGCTTCTGGGCGCGTGGGGCTCGGATCCCGCGCTCTGTCTGCGCCTGCGGGGCCGGCTTCTGGCGGGGGTGGGTGCACTGTCGCCGCGGGCCATCTGTGCTTCTGGCCCGTGGTTGCGGGTGCCCATGTCTGGGGCCCCCCCTCTGCCTCTTGGGGCTGGCACATGGCCCTCCTGGGGCGTGCGGCCGGGGTCCCCTGGCCACTGATGGGACCACGGGGTCCCATGGCCTCTGGGGCTGCTCTGTTTCCTCCTGGGGCGCCAGGGCAGCGTGGTTGTGGCTTTCAGTGTTAGTGTTGCTGTAGGTGTGTATGTTGTTTCTGCGCAGTTACAGTGTTGCCATTGGTTTGTATTTTGTTCTGTATTTGTGTGGATAGTTCTTGTTTTTCAGATGCAGCATTCAGAGCAATGACACAGTTGCAGCAGTTTTCATTTGGATCTCTTCTTTGTCTTTCCCCATTTTCTCTCTCTCTGTTGGCTCCTTTCCTTTTCTCTTTGTCTTCACTTGTATCTCTTTCTCTATCCCTGTCTGATCTGGCTTAATTATAAATCAAATGAATGAATAAATAAATAAATAAATTAATTAAAAAGTTCAGATAAGAAGAGAGGCTTATACTGTTAAAGCCCCACTTGGCAAAGCAAAGGTGTCTGGCGCACCATGGCGCCCAGTTTCACATTCTGCTTCCTAAGATGCCGGACACGACAGGTTCAACACACAAAAAACCCAGGTAATGCAACCAAATTAGTCCAGTATCATCAAGACTTCATTGCCTTACTATTAAATCTTGTACTGATTATAAAACTTAATTACCAGGTATAATTCGTTTCCACGTATAATGAGAGCTACAGCAGAAGGAACAGCCTCTTCATCTAAACTCCCTGCCCCCCCCAGCTCTGGAATACCCTTACAAATAACAATCAAGACTTAGACACAGTCTCAGTTTTTAAGTCAATGAACCTTCTTGTTTAGTCAGGCTTTCCATAATTAACTTTTCCTGAAGGGGGCAGAGCTGGCAGAGGACAAAGAAATCTAGTAAAATGGAATGCTGGTGCTGTTCCACCACTGGCGGAGACTTTCAAACTACTTCTCACTCAGATTCCAACAACAGCTATCTCTACTTAACTATACAATCTCTGTTTGCCATAGACTGCCAATCTATTCTGCAGTGATTAAGTCTCCTCCATAGACTCTCTTCTTTACTCTCCGGGTCGACCAAGGGAGGATAGGTTCCCCTTTCGAGTCTTGGTTCCTCCTGAGGTTTCTTCCTCCAGCTTTAGAGAGTTCTTCCTTGCCTCTGTTGCCCTTGGCTTGCTCACTAGGGGCTTGGACCTGGATTCTGCTTAGCGACAATGCTGGTTGTAAAAAAGCGCTACATAAAGAAAACTGAATCAGACTGAATAAGGAATAAATTTAAACATGATTGACTATTCATAAATTAGGGCCTGGACGTCCCATGGGTTAAAGGACACAACGGTAGAAAGTGGAGTTTGATTCCGCAATTTTGTGGTCATTGGGTTCACAGACAAGTGTTTGACCCACTCCTCTACTACCACACCATCTACCACCCTCCATCAGCTATGTAACCAGCGGCGAACCTAGAATCCTATTGGCCTTTTCTAGCCCCCAGCACCTTTTCTTTCTGGTTCGCAGAACTTTGTGACTCATTTCTCCCTTTTTTCAAAATGAGATAGATTCAACAAATCTCTTGTCCTTAACAATTCCTTTAGCTCATGACCCTCCCCTCAGTCCTGTGCAACTTATCTTTCACTCATCCAGACACTGCTGATAGTAATAAAAAAAAAAAATTACATTTTTATTGTTTATTGTTAAGCTTTACAAAAATGTTGTGGCTAATCAACTGCATTAATTCAGGCAGATTCCCATCCCTTTCATAGCACTGAGACTGTCCTCCTCAGAATTACTGATGACCTGCTACTGAATGAAGACTTAGGCTCCTTTACTATTCTCTGTCCCCTGGATCTAAGCTCAGACTCCAAAACTTATAATATACTTACTTTCCTGTCACTTATTGGGCTATCTGGCACTGTTATTTTCTGGTTCACCTCATAACTTACTGATAGTAATTAACTTCCTCTCGTAACAGATAAGTGTCAAGTTTAAAGTGGCAATTTTTGTCACGCATGAAAACACCACTGTACAGCACAGTGTGAACAATGTGAAAATTTCTCTGCATTTAACCCATTCACTCAAGCGAATTAGTGGGCAGCTGACAATGCAGTACCTAAGGAGCAGTGTGGGGGACTGTTGGGATTTTGGCAGTGCTGGGATTTTAAATCCATTATCTTCGCAGGGGCAACTACCAAACCACAAGGCCAGCAGCTACCCAGATCACCTCCTACTCCTTAAATAAGGCATCCCTTAGGGATCTTAGCTCTCTACTAGTAATCGATAACTCCAAATTAGAAAAAGTTGGGCTGGTATGAAAAATGCAAATAATAATAATAACAGTAATTCTTCAGTTTTACTTATTTAATTACAGAACATATGCACAGATTTTTCACACTTTGGTCATTTTTGCAGTGTCCAACCTCATTAATTAAATAAGTCTCATTATTATGATCAGTCTCATTAGTATAATCAAATCAAATCAAATATCACAATCTAATTTATAACCAAACATGGTAATATGATTTCTGAAGGTTGTTTAACTAATTATTTTGATATAGATTTAGACAAGTACTAGAACATTAATATAAGTAGGTGAAAATAAATTTAACAGTCTAATTCTAAAACACAAAACAATCACACTAATGTGAAAATGTTTACAGTTTTAAGGTAAAGAGCGACAGTGATTTAATGAGTGAAAGGGTGACTGAGAATGCGCTGTATATGCTTGTGCATGTATGCATTTACTTGCATGCACGTGTGTGTACGTCTGCATGAACAAAAGATGGAGCAAGCCAGAGAGAAAGAAAGACTTTGCATGCACTTCGGCAAACGTACGAAGAAAGAGGAGGGGGATTTCACTTCTGTCTTCGTATGCTGATAGGGAAGAAAAAACGGCACGAGTTTGAATGGTCCTTGCAGGTGTTGCATGTGAGGGCAGAAGGAATGTGTGGAATGCGACCCTCTGGAGACCAATTTAAAAAAAGAGTGATTTCTTAACAAGACATGGTAATGAACTATTCTGTTAATGAGATCAGCTGAGTTTTTTTATAAAAGGAATTCTCAAGAGTGCTGAGCATTACTGTGAGATTAGTTAAAAAAATATATATATATATATCGCACTGCACATAAATTTGAAGTTAGATTCCTTAAACACTCTACCCAGATATTAAAGTTCAACCTGACATGAATAGAAGTTCAGTCTGTCATCCTCACAAAGTTTTTATGGAAATTTGGAGGGAAAAAATGCTGAGTGGGGATTGCATCCAGTCCAATAGATGGGAATCATCTGGTTCCACCGAGGCCCAGGGATGAAACTTCTGAAATTGAAAATAAAGGACTTGGTCATCTCATTTACTAAAAGGTCACATAAATGCATTTTGTGATATTGATCAGACATCTAAGCTAAACTTTGGCTAAGTTACAGAAACTTAAGCAAGTCCTTTGTTCTCTGATGGCAGCCTCCCTTAAATGTGTTCATCATCCCAAGACGTGCTTTCTTTGTGTTTCTCTCCACAGTACCAAAACATTAATTTTTATATGGAAATGTAGCTGAATTTTACATTAATATTTGTTACAAAATGTTAGTAAATTATAGTTTTCTTAATAATTTAGCACTAAAATATATGAAAATTTATATATTGCCATGAAAAAAGCTGTGACGCCCGGGCCTTGTATGCCATGCCCCTTCGTCCTTGAGCTGGGTTGTTCATGTTTGGGCGCAGTGCTTAGCAACCCGGCATGAGGAGGTAGAGACGTGGCGGATGAGGCCCGGACGTCACAAAAGGAAAAAAAACACGGAGGATATGCGCAGTTTCCACGTTAGTGTGGGGGTTTCAGCAAACAATTATTAGTTTGGTTCTCAGAAAAATCCGCAAAAGACTGAAACCGCGACTAACAAATGTAATAAGCTGACCAGATAAAACATGAAATATTTTGAGTTCATAGTGTCTAAAACTCAAAGTAAATTTAAAAATAACTTATCCCAACTTTTTGAGGTTGTATTATAATTCACTATTAATATTTCAAATTAAGCCTTACTGGTTTAAGTTACTGAGATTCGTATCATTACTGTGGATAACTGCATCCTGACATCAAAGATCTAAAACATAATAGCTAAGTCCGCAAGGCTGAGGAAGTTCTGTAAATCAGTACCTTTCTTCTCTGACTGAATGTCCTGTAACAACCCCTCCAACTGAGTAATGCGGTCCTGCATGCTGTGCTGTTCAGAGTCTTTACTCTGCTTCAGCATCTTCATCTCCTCCCTGCATTGCTGTAACATCTTGACCATTTTTTTCTCCCGGGCTTCATAAACATGCACCTCATCACACAGCCACTGCAGTTTAGTCTGTACAGTACAGACACACAAACACAAAACATAAACCGGAAGATTATACATATAAAATTACTCATTGTAAATTATAAGAAATCACTACCCATGAAATTGTATGTTGCAATGTTTCTCCTTGCACCTGAAATTATTTGTTTGTTTATTTATCAAAAATAGACCTGGGATCCACTTATCCATTCATCAATAATTATCAACAGACACCATAAAAAATGGGATTCACCGTTCACACAGCAGTGGGCAGCGATGGCTGTTGACAAAATTTGTAAAAAAAAAAAAAAAAAAAAGCCATCACAAACTACACTACAGTGCCACTTCTTCCACGTTTTGTAACTTTACAGACTTATTTTAAAATAGATTTGAGTATAGTTTTCCTCAAAGATCTACACACAGTACCAAATAATTACAAGGCAAAAACTTTTTAGAAAGATGTGCACATTTTTTTATTGCCAAAAGCTTGTTAATCCACTGTTTCATACGTTTTCACACACATGGCTTAAAATTTGGTTGAAGCACCATTGGCCGCAATCACAGCCGCAATTGAGCTCCAATCAAGTTGTAGAAGCATCTCAAGGATGATCAGTGGAAATCAGACGCATCTGAGCTCAATTTTGAGTGTCATAGCAAAGGACATGAATACTTACATAACTATTGTTTAAATGTTTACATTTTTGTGAATTTTAGAAAATTTCTGAAAACATGTTTTCACTTTCCAATATGGACTGTTTTGCGCAGATTTTGTAAAAGAAAACTACTTCAATCTGTTTTAGAATAAGTCTGTAACAATACATTACGGTGTGAATACTTTCTGGTGGCACTGTATGTGAGTGTAATGTTTAGACTATATCATGCAAAGGTTTTTTTCAGGATTAAAAAGTTTCAGTGGGCTTTTATTAAGCACCCCTATGGAGTAAGGAAAATGGATCTATCAAATACCAGCAGTGACAAAGTTAATTACAAAGTGTTTCAAATTCAAGGACAAGTTGGACACACTAACCTTAGAGCTCCATGTTTAAAAAGTAGTGTACCAACCACAATCATTTGATGGCTTCAGTGTGAAAGTGGTTTTGATATGCATTTAATTCATTTTGGGCATGTAAAAGCCACATTTGGTGCAAACAGACCTTGGGATTTATCTCCCAGGGCAAGAAAATTGTCCTAAGCTTCACTTACTGTAAACAAACTATTATTTAAAATTCTGAAAATGTCATTTTATCATTAATTCATTTATTAATCATTCTTAATTATTTAATAAAAATTTTGTCCCAATTTGTCAATTTTTCAAAACTGCTTATTGCCTCAGACCTAAATGATAATTCAATAAATGAACAAACAAAAAAATACATAGTTGCATGTTGTTTTAAATGCAGAATGTTGGTTGGACACATACCTTCATTTCGGCTAGCCAATGATGGGGATCATTTTGCTGGCCAAGAGTGAGCATTACAGCCTAATACAGCAAAAACAGTTAATCTTTCCTTAATAAAAATAGATAAATACATAAATAACACACTACTGCTGTTTTTCCAAACCCAGTCCTTTCTTACTCTACCCCAGCTCCCAAAAGGTATTTGGTGTTCATAATTGATCAGTTCAAGTATGTTGGGACCTGGGACAGAATAAAAATGCAGACAATCTGGAGGTGCCAAAGAAGTGGGCTTGAAAATACATCAGTTTACTGACAAATCAAA
Source organism: Alestes dentex (assembly GCA_037576975.1). NCBI lineage: Eukaryota > Metazoa > Chordata > Actinopteri > Characiformes > Alestidae > Alestes > Alestes dentex. Next base: position 8,395 of record JBBIGA010008006.1, on the reverse strand, counting down.
ATACATTTTTTTTCCTCAGTCAATTATCTAGGACATGTTTGATGTTCAAAGATTTAAACTGGAGCTACGAAGCTAATTTAGCAAAAAAGAAGGAAAGCAGCTTCACCTGAATAAGCAGGCTTAAGAAAAAATGTGTAATGTCATATTGCTATGAATATATTGTAACGCCTAAATTTTTTATTTTACTAAAGTGATTTAACATTTAATGTATATATCATGTGGACCTGAAAAGTTTTGTATAGGTGATAATTAGGGTATTACTGTACACAATCCAGTGTACAGTTTGAGTGACCCTGTACTATTTATAAAACTTCAATCTAATTCTTCTCTGTCCAAGTCTCTTATTCAGAGCATATTATTCTGAGCTATGCCTCGTTCTAAGTAGATTACTGCAAAGACAAAACAGTTTTCTGCGCTGGAAAAAAATTCTAAAGAGTTTGGACTTCTCAAATACAGTTAGATAGCTTAAAACAGAAAAACAAAAATCACTCAACTAGGAAGGGATATATGTTTTGGGACATCTGACACAGAGAAAGAGCAAGACCCAGAGCAGCCTGAAAGGGTCTATTGTGTCAAGCAGGGATTTGTCACCCACTAAATTGCAGCACCAGAAAAGACTTGACCGATAAGCAACATTATTATCAGTATCAGTGCTGCATGTTTAGTTCCTCTTCCTCCTCTGTTGCTTGTAATAGCGCTATTTTATTTGAAAGAAATGTCAGTTAGGTCTTTTCTCTGAGGGAGAAGGATTCTCTGTTGTCTGGGGCTAGAAAGCAGGAGTCAGGCTCGTTGCAGTTCTGGGTGCCTTAGGGGTGATAGCATGCCCTGACTCTGCTATAGAGCCTTGCGGCCGAGCAACTGGGTGGTAACTGCGAAGGCTTCCCAACAAAAGCACCACTCTCCTCGTTTTCAGGTGTCAAACAAGTTTGCCCCAGTCCTTTATTGAGCTGAAGCACCACCTATTGTCAGACGTTTACCAGGAGTCAGGGTACAGGACATTATAGGGAATCTGAAGCTGTCAGCTAGCCATAGGTATAAAGCAAAGTAAAGTTAAGTGGCCACTTAATGTCAGGCGTGAACACACCACAGCACACAGTGTGAACAATGTGAAATTCTTTCTCTGCATTTAACCCATTCACCAAATGAAAGAGTGGGCTGCCACCAGTGAGGGGTACCCAGGGAGCAGTGTGCCCAGGGATCCGAACTCCCTAATCACTAGGCCACCATGCTAAGTTATCCATGTAGGGGTTAGTAACCTTTATCTGTGGCAGTCAGCGGTTACTAAGAATAATGTTAAGAAGGTGTATAAATTAGCCCAAGTGATGTCTCACGCCACAGTATGCTCTAGCCCAACCCAGTGTGGAATTACTGTATGTCCAAGTGGTGAGTTAAAAACAATTTGGGTTTTATTGCCAACTGGTCCACGTTTGAGAGAAAGCCTGGTCTCTTCACTCAGGACAGTATCCTCCCCCATGTTACAGAAAATGAAGCTCTCATTTCTTGTAGCATAGCCCATAGAATGCTAGCTAGTCAGCAAGGTAAGCTTAGATAGCCGCTACTAACCAGCAGCAGACAGACCGGCTAAACAGACCGTCTGCTAGCTGCCAGACTGCACTCTATTGAGACTGTGTCTGTCCCCGGAACCAAAAGGAAGAGCAGAAAAACTCAAAAAGTCTTAATTTAACGTTTTAATGTAATCTGCCTTTCTCCAACAGCTTGCAAAACAGCAGCTTAGATCTAAAACTAGAACTGCTTTGCATAAAATCGTTCACTGCTAAAGCCTCACAGACCTTACTTTAGAAGTATGCTTTTATTAAAAACAAAAATTTGAACCATATAGAACATAAACTCCTAAGTAGCTAAATAGTAGGGAAGAAAAGGCATTAGGGCTTACTGAAAAGAATATTGTACATATGAATTAAAGTACTGGTGTGCTTACTTTCAGTTTGGCAGCTGATTCTTTAGACAGAGCTTTGCAGACCAAGTCGATCTGGCATCCCACTGCATGCAGGATGGCTGCTTGCTGCTCCTGGAGGTCTGCTATTCTCATGTACAGCTCTGCCATTGAGTCCTCGACTGTCTGCCTTCTCAGCTCTTCTTGCTCTGTAAACTACATATGCAGGAGGGCAGGTAGCTAAAAAATTAGACAAACTCCATTTTTTAGACAAAGACCATTTTTAATTTACCTTAGCTTCCACATGTCATCTCTAGCAGTAGGTTGCTTACATTTTCTATGTCTATCACAAAACCAAACTATGTTATCAACACAGTTGTCAATTATGCTCAGGTTACCACTCTGTCCTTTTTGACCATCAGATACATCTTCTGAAGATTTGCACAACTTTCCTCACTGCTGCTCAGCTGTTGTGTCAGTTTATCACACTCAGCCTTCATCCTCTCCAACTTTCGCTGTAGACCCCTTACCAGCTCCTTATCCACCTCTGCCTCTGTCTAACAGGTACAGAGAAAAGAGAGAAGTTGGCTTAATATTTCCTCCAAGAATATGTGGGTTTCCTCATCATAACATAGTGAACTGCACAAAGGTCAGAGAAATCAGTGACATATCTCATTCATTCACACATCAGACCTATAGATAACACAGCCACAAAACATGAATTTGCATGGTTAATGTGTACACACTGTTGAACATTGACATGATACATTTTGGGTTTGTTAGGCTTGTATTTTAATTACCATTTTAAAGTGTTATGATAAAATGGTCTGATAATTTTACCAACCAGTTGCTTTAAAAGGCAGCAAATTAAGATTTGTTTTTGACAGATTTTTGTAGTAAATATCCATGAAACATAACTGACTTGTGTGCCCTGACTCCAAATACACAACTGGCAAAAAGTTAATTGATTAAAAAAAAAAATTAAATGCTAAATGCTTTGGTTAAAAACCAACCAATTTTATACTGTCACTTTGGCTAACAGAAGAAATGCTACTGGAAATGTGCTAATGTATTTCATAGGACTGACCTGAAAAATCTAAATAATATCAATTAATAATGTTAGGATTTGTTTCTTATTGTAGGAATCAGAAACTTTCTGAAAATCACAAAAACTGTAGCCTACAAACTAAAAACAAGATGCTCACTGCAGTTTGTGACAAGCGTTTCATAGACATGTACGCACAAGTTATTAGTGTACTGTAGTCTCCAAATCAAAGCCATCACGCAACCTTTTTCACTTTTCCTTTCTAATTAAATAGCTTTATAGAGGGTTTGAAACAGCACAAACAGTCTGTGTTTACTAGGGGTGTAACGGTCCAGAAAGGTCACGGTTCGGTTCACACTACGGTTCTGACATCACGGTTCAGTACGGTTTCGATACAGTGAAAGTAAGTAACAAAAAATTCCAAAGTATGAGGTTTGGTTTGTTTTCATTTATTTTAAATAAACAGCAGTGTATTCACCAGTAAACACAAATTTTTGCTTATATTTTCTTGTATGGATGACACAAAACTACTGAAACATCTTGTGTTATTAAATAGTAAACAAACTCACAGTGAAAACATGCACTGAAAAATACATTTCTTAAACATATTTTACAACAAAATGAAGTTATTCATTCAAGTATTATTTATTGTAAAACAATCACATTTGTGATTATGTGGTTGACTGTTGTATCAATCAATCAGAATCAGAATCAGAATCAGAAAACTTTATTTATCCCGGAGGAAATTGTTTAATATACCTCTGAAAGGTGCTCAGACTTCAGATTTTATTTTTAAGTTTTTCTTCAAAAAAATTAATTTGTCCACATTGTCTGTGGCAAGGGCAGATCGGCTGGCAGTTACTATGTCACCTGCTGTGGAAAAAAACCCTTTCACTGGGGACTGAGGTGGCAGGTACAGCCAGAAAACATTTGGCCATCATGGCCAGCTTAGGATAAACAGACTCATGAGCCTTCTACCAGGCAAGTGGGTTGGAATCAATTGAAACACATTCTTTTGCCATGTAGGCATACACTTCCTCCCTCAACTGCTGCTTCAAATCAGGTTCACTCCTCTGACCAAATTGAAAAAGTGGGTCAAAAAGTTCAGCCATGGCTGACCTCTTTGTAGGAGGGGAAGATGCTGGCTCTGATGTCACTGGAGATGGACTGGCCTGTGAAGTTGATGTGCTGGTATATGAAGTGCATTCACTCACATCCTAGAGTGTTAAATCACAAAAAGATAGATAGTTAGTGATAGTTAGTTAGGTCAATTAGGACAGGAGAAATTACTATGAGGTATTCATATATTCATAGAAAATGTCAACCTTAATATAAAATACATAATACATACCTGTTCTGTATTGCTCAGAATTTCTGTGATGGGATTTTCATAGATGTTTTGGTGACAGGCAGGATCCAAATGAGGAAGTTTCTTGATTCTTGGATCAAGAGCAGTACACTTGTTTAGAAAGTCCTGAAGACCAGGGTCAGAGTATCTGTTTTGCATGTTCTCACTGATGACATGCTTGATTTCCCTGGCAGTAGGAGTGTCATCATCTTTTTGCTCCATGGACCTTAGGATCATTGTTTTGAGGGGTAGGATCATTAAAACTGATGGTGTTGTTTCAGTGCTCAGTATTGTAGTGATGGTCTTCAAAGGCTTCATAATTTCTATCACCTTCTCCCCTACACTGACTTTTTGGTCACACATGTTGGCAATCCACTTGTTTTTGAGGGCCCGCTCAGTTAGAGCGGAATAGACAGCAGTTTGCTGCTCAAGATACCGCTCAACCACATCATAGCTTGAGTTCCAGCATGTGGGCACATCGTTGATGAGACAGTGTTTTGGCAAGTGAAGCATTTCCTGCTTGAGCTCTAAAATATGAGCTGCTGTTGTGCTTCGATGGAAAAATGAAACAGCTCTTCTGATTTTCCCTAGAAGTCGAGATACCTGGTTGATTGCCATTGCTTTTTGTGATGCTAAATTTAAAGCATGGGCAAAGCATCCTATATGTGGACCCAGTCCTGCTTCACTTACAGCATTGACAATATTTCTGGCATTGTCTGTGGTTACTGTGATGGTAGTTGTAGGACCTTTTAATTTCCACTCTGCTACTGTCTCTTGTAGCTTCTCAGCTAAGTGACCACTCGCTCCGGTGGTTATTTTCACATCTGGGTGATGCCGCCAAAGAGGCGTCATCATATTTGATGTGTTTCTGCACATATACCATACAGGTGACGAGCACCGCCGACACACCGTCTTTGTTCTGTCTACAATTCGCTCTCCGTTGCCATCATAATTCACAGGGAACCCAAAATAATCCCACACGCTCGATTCCAGCTCAACTGTGCCTTTTGCAGTGGCCATGTTATGAGCGCTCTCATGAGATGCAAACATCTTGAAAGTAAATGTTTTAAAGATCACTGTTTAATGTTTCCATATGAAACTCGCACTTGTACATTTAGATCTGCATTACTTTAATTGCGTCTTCTCCGTCGTACCATGTATTCTCCGTACGACATCACGTACCGAACCGTGACCCATGTACCGTGACAGTTCGGTACGAATACATGTACCGTTACAGGCCTACTGGTGTCAATGAAAAGTCACAAACGGTACAGAGTAGGAACTTCAGGGCAACAAAATGTTTTAATAAATTATAGTTTTAAATACAGTACAGAATGCTGTAAAATAGACAAGCACACACATTTTAATAATTTGTGTGGACTGAAACCTTTGCTTAATCAAAATCTTTGGTTTTTGTACCATACTTAACTAGACTTATCATGGACTTAACAGGTGCATTACCAAGACATTCCATGGTGCAGTAGGGCTGTCTAATTCTACCACTTGTCTAGGCTGTAAGTGGGATAACTCTGGAGAGGCCACTCAATGTACGAACGGGATGAGCTTTTAGCAGAGCTTGCTTGTGGAGTTATAAAATATGATGTGAAAGCAGGGTAACAACGGCAATTAATTACATACTGTGTTTAATCTGAATTGATCACATATTTGTTGAGTATTCAAAACAAATTATTTTTTGCAGATGAGTGAATCAACGAAACATCGAATGTAAAATTTCTATTTATTGGGCCAAGCAGCATGTTCTTGTCTGCCTCCTGCACATTACAAAGCCACCGTGGCCAGAAAGGCACTGGGTCAAAGGGCACCACTGAATGTGCTGAATCAGAGTTTATTTCTGTAACCTTTTTTTCGCTGATTAATTAATCAGAATGAACACATTATTATGACAGTCTTAATAATAAAATGTATTTTAGACAAACAAAGGAAAATTGTCATCCTAACCAAGAAATACAAAATAAGATTTTTGCCAATCCAGGAAGTGTCCCAAACTGTAAAATACAGATTAAGCCTCAACCTTAACTAAAAAGAATTTCCCATAATGATTTGCCATTGGCTCTGAAATTTTATTTAAGATAATACTTAATGCATGTTTTAGAAATCGACTCCTTTCAAGCAGAAATTTAAACATAATACCTGTAGTCTGCAATACACATAAAAACAGAACTATGAGAAGCAAAAAAATTAAAAATAGTATTTTGTTAATTAGGCTAACCTTCAGGTCTTTGACAAGTGCCTTTAGCTCCTCTCTCTCTTGATGATTCAGGCTCGGTGTCTTCTGTACCTTTAAGTTTTGTTTAATTTTGCTCTTTTGCCATGGCATTCTCAAGTGATCCAACTCACGCTGGTGCACCTCCCTTTCTAGCTGAAGCTGCTGGCCCAGTGAGGCCTTTTCCTCCTGGACCAAGGAAATCATCTTTTCTAGCTTCCTTCTGAAATTCTCTGCCTTAGCCAGATGGCCATTTAGATTTGCACACTCAGAGTTTAAGCTCTTCACTGAAGCCTGAAGTTCCAGAAGTGTTCTTTGCTCTTGTTCTCTTTGGTGTCCCAGATCCTTCAGCTGCTCCACCAGCTTCTGGTTCTCTTCTCTCAATCGTGTGTCTAACAAACTCTGCCTCTGGGCTTCATCTTTCAGGCATTGCAAATATTCTTTACTCTTTCGCAGTTCTTGTTTTAGAATCATAAGCTGTGAGCGTGCTTCAGCAAGATCAACATTACACTGCCGAACGTCCTCCTCACGTTGGGCTAGGTGGGCAAGAACTTCAGTGAGCTGTTTACGTGTCCCTTCCACTTGCTGCCTCAAAATGTACTCTCTCTCCGCTAATGCCTAAAAGGTAGAGGGTAATGAAAAAAAATAAGTAAAAATGAAAAACATACTTTTGAGATTTCAAATATTTATATTTGCAATGGCTTTTCATGCAGTGCTATGAAGGAGGTGACACTTGGGGACACATGCAGTTAGACAGTGCCTTGGTACAGTGTCTCATGTCCAAGATGGTTTCTTGCGGTCTCTCCGGGTCAAAGACTTTGGTGCACAATGTAGTGTTCAGTCGACTTTTACACCAAACCTTTACACACGTGTATCAGAACAGCCATTAAATAGGACTATGACTGCCTGATCCTGCTTTTTTATGGACTACCCAGATTAGCAACATGCTAATGTTCCACATGCCAACATCGTCTGGCATGTGAACGCTGTGCTGGTCTCTAGTAACTGCCCACTGCTGCTGGAATTTGTGACCGTAGGATGTCGGTCATTTTATTTACCACTGCTCACAGCTGTGGTGTACATCCCATACAGCGCTAACACTAACAACTTTTTAGCTCCAAAACTCACAGCCAGACCGTTAATTGTTGCCAGAGATCTTAATAAAGTCGAGTTATCCCACTCGTCAGACATGCCAAGCCTTTTCTAAAGCAGATGAAAATCTGGTCCCCAGACATCGTCTCTGTTTTTCAGGACTGCTTTGAGCACACTGACCTGCACATGTTTACGGAGGCTGCAACCTAAATTGGCTCTACAAACCTGGCTACATCAGCAGCATGTGACAATGCCTTCAAATCAGGTGATAAGGCAAGGGCCAACCTGTTCCAGACCATCACAGCGCGCAAAGTGTGCACATGCTCAGAAAAACCACACCCACTTCCAGGACACTAAGGATGTACAACGCATGTGGAAGTCCATCCAGTCCATCACCATCTCACTTAAGGGACTCCGAAAAAAAAACGGAACAGAAATGAAGACGTTTCCTAACCAGTATTTAATGTAACACATGAATTCAGCCTGAAGGAGTCACTAACAGTCAAACTCCCTACAGGCACGGCAGACTAGGCCTACTTAGCACATAGGCTACTCCAAAATAATAGAAGAAAAAAAAAAACTTTACCGTGCGGCGCAGGGCCGGCGTCAGAGCGGATCTACTGGGCTGGCATCTAACTGACAATGGGGAGGCTCTCGATTGTTAACTATAACGGCCCTGGACTTTCTTTACCAGCTTGGCCGTGGTTCCGGGAGGTGAGGCCATCTCATAGGTGAGTTGCTCAGTGAAGATGTTCATTTACTGTACTGTGATTTGGAAGGTTTGGAAAGAAA
>JBBIGA010007986.1:0-15409 GCA_037576975.1 Alestes dentex | reverse complement strand
CTCTCTCTCTCTCTCTCTCTCTCTCTCTCTCTCTCTCTCTCTCTCTCTCTCTCTCTCTCTCTCTCTCTCTCGCGCTCCAGCGTTGCTCTCCCATTAACGCCGCGGCATAAGGAGCGAGTCTGGAGCGCGTGGAGCGGGGAATGAGCGCGCGCCACCGGTTCGAAACGGACACTCTGAGTTGGCTGCTGAGACACGAGACCGAGACTGTGTTCTGGATCCTTTTGTGCGGCGCGCGCTGGTCTTGCTGAGAAATGCCAGGTTCCAGACGACTCCAGCTTCACGGGTAAGTTGGAGCGCGCGCGCTCGACACAGCCGCGTTTATTGGCACAGCTGCGCGCGCGGGGTTTCATTAAAAGTAACTTTGGCTGCCCAAAACACTAATTACACCCAAATCTCGCGACCACTCGACACTCACATGTTCCGTCTATGTGTCTTTCTGTCTGTGTGTCTGTCTGTCTGTGCTTCTGGATGAATGAGACCAGACAAGACGGCGCGCGAGCTGATTGTCCTGTTTTTTGGGGATGCAGATGTGAGTTTTACGGGACGGTGGCGCGCGGACGGGGTGCCAGGGGCAGTTTGGAGGGGTGGGCAGCTTTAGTGTGTGTGTTTAAGAGCCTGGGTGGACACTACAAAGACGCAGTTCAAGCCTATCGTCTTAACTGGTTTAACTGGTTTATCATCCACTACCACAGGTGGACCTGCCCAGTGCGTCTGAATGGGATGGACAATCAAACAGTCAGATGCTTAAAGCTCAGGAGTTAGAAATGAGGCGTGTGCACATGTAAGCCTATGTGAGTGGCTTGTGTGCGTGCGTGTGTGTGTGTGTGCGTGTGTGTGTGTGTGTGTGTGTGTGTGTGTGTGTGTGCTATGTATGAGGTCTTCGTGTGAATCACATGTTCGCTGGATCATGGAAAACATGAACTGATGTTTTGGGGACAGGTGGGTGCTTTCCACTGGAAAATGATGATGATGATGATTATTATTATTGTTTTGTTTTTTGTTTTTTTACAACAATAGCATTATTATGTATTATTTTATTATTGTGTGTTTATTTATGTGCATTTATAAAACGGTTAAATTAATTAGTTGTGATTAAATTAATGAATAAGGAATACTTTATTTTAAATACACCTTAAAAGAGAGTAAATGCAGGGTTTAAATGTATGTGTAGCCTTGCTTAGCTGAACTGGACATACCACACAAAATGTAGGCAAGCGTGTGTGTGTGTGTGTGTCATGGGTTGAGGGTGTGTCGAATGGAGGATGAAGGATTTAATTGCAGTTACTGTGAATCTATCAGTAATTGTCCTTACCAAGGACAAACTCACTCTAGTGAGGCACGGCACGTAAATCAAGTTCCTCAGTCATAATCATTACTGTTATATTAAATTCCCTTTATGTGTCAGAGCCGCTCATGCAAATTATCACACCAGGTTTTTTATTTAAAATACAGAATCAATTTATGAGATTACTACAGAATTAGAAGACCACTGTTTTTTTTAAGTGTATTATTTATACTCATTCAGGTCTGCCAAACTTTTTGAGCCTGAATCTGCTCTTTGGGATCTTTCTCACTTTGCAGAAATGTTTAATGGAAAGCTGGTATCACATGTGGCGTATGGACCCTGGCTAACACAACCCATCACTCTCAGCCAAGCATGACATTAAAATTAGGAGTGGAAGTGCATGGGATTATCATAAATGAGGTTTTGGGAGGAAATTGTAGGAGAGGAGGCAGCTCAACATTATCATCAAACCCCCAGAACTTGGCATGTCATATTTCTACCAGACATTCAAAGAGAGAGACTTAACGACAAGAGAAATGTCCAGAAACCGCTTGGAATATGTGCTGTGTGTATGAACAGACGTGTGTTTATGTGAGCAGGAGTCAAGTTAACTCTTTGCACCCAGGATGCTGGGAATGGCAGTATTTATTTGATCCTTAATGGCCTGTATATATGAAATGAGAGAGAGTGAGACTTAGGCAAAGGACAAGGGAGAAAGAAGAAAGAGAGAGAGAGAAAGAGCGAGAAAAACATGACACAGAGAGAGAAAGACTACGGGAAAGGAAAGAGAGAAAGAGAGAGAGACAGAGAGAGAGAGAGTGAGAGACAGAGAGTGACAGAGAAAGGGAGCGAGAGACAGGGAGAGAGAGAGTGAGAGAGGGACAGAGAGCGACAGAGAGAGAGCAAGAGAGAGAGTGAGAGACGGGGAGAGAGACTGAAAGAGACAGAGAGAGCAAGAGAGAGAGAGAGAGAGATACATGCAAAGAGCAAGAGAGAGAGAGAGAGAGATACATGCAGAGAGAGAGAGAGAGAGAGAGAGAGAGAGAGAGAGAGAGAGAGAGAGAGAGAGATACATTGCTCTCTATTCCCACTCCACTCTCAGTCAGCCTTGACTTTTCGAGGCAGCTGTTATTACCTGCTCTCACTGAAGGACGCCCGGCAATCAGAGTGTTACAGCGAATGCGTAGGGCAATAGCTCAGGCCATCCTGAAGTGAAGATTCAATCCATCATCAACTTGCGGGGCAGACAGTGGCTATCAAGCAGATAATAAGCAACTGTCAAACACGTGAGTAGTGTACTACAACACGATTAATCTGCCTAACCCACCACCCAAAAATGAATATTCAGTCTATTTCACTCATCCATTTACACATTAACTTATTTGTGCGGCTTTTGAATGGTTGCAACTGCAATCGGTTGAAACACCTTGACATCTTTGCTTTCCAAGGTGGTGGTGTTGTTAAGAGATATCGGACTAATTTGAGTCTGGGACCTTGTCCATAGATGTTAATAACATCAACTGACCAGTAAACTAACTGAGACCTGCTTAAGCTGCACTGCACAAATAAAACCGTTTAAGTCAGTTTCCCAGACAGGGATTAAGCCTGGTCTTGGACTACCCTTTCCTTTTCAATGGAAAATCCTTATTCACAGCACTACGTCATCCAGGACTAGGCTTAATCCCTGTCCGGGAAACCGACCCTATGAGTATTTTTGAGATTTTAATCAAGGACTTGAATGAAACCAGTTAAACTCAACTCTTGCAATACCCAGTTTCTTAAAATATGATTGAAATGAGAAAATATGATCTAAAATATTTCCACATTGCCTAGTTTGAGTGAATGGAATTCGTGTGTGTATGTGTGCCCTGCGGTGGGATGGCGCCCTGCCCAGGGCTCCGGATTAAGTGGTTACAAAAAATGAATGAATGAACGAATGAGTAAGTGAACAGGATGGAATGATCAATTGGTATTTTGCATATTTCTCTGTCATAACTAGTTTTGTGGGCCTGCTTCTTTCTGTGTCCTATACAATTGATTTTGGAATATTTCACAGCTTGTGAACTGCTGGCAAGCATGACTCTGTGGGACTGGGTGCTTGACTGATGCTTCAGATGTGGTTTGGATTATTTGCCACTTCATACCTTTCTCTTTCACAACTCTTGCTTCAGATAGTGAAATAATGAAATATTTTTTTCAGTTATGAGGAAAACTACAGTCAAAGTCTGAACGGTAGAAGAACAAGAACGGAGTTATTTGCCAAAGTCTATCCATCTCATTTTATGAATCACTGTGTGGTTCACGGACACCTAGGAGGAGACAAGTCCTTTTTTAATTACTTGTAGTCAGGTCAGTGAGCAGGCCTGTCTGTTTTCAGGACATATGTGCTGGGATAAAAGCCTGTGTTGTGGCCTAACTTAAACTCTGGGATTAGGTTTTGCGTAAATTCACAAAGGCTGTAGTTACACGAAGGTCAGTGAAATTCGAATCTGCAACCTTGCATGTGGAGTCAACATCCCTTGTGCTCTGTCCAAAAATCAAACCAGTAGTATTCCAGCTCCTGCTGAGCTGCCTAGTCCTGAGCCAAACCTGGGTCTAACATAATTTTTTAGAGATGTTTACTGTTATTTATTTACTCATTTTCAGCTCAGATGTTTTCTGCTGTGTTATGTTTGGTTTATTAGCATTGTTCTCTAAGACTGTTCTCTGAACCCATACTGATTAGATGTTTTTTATCATCCTGTTTATTGGAGAGCATGTGGTCACATGAAGGGCAGAACAGGGTTCCTCTGAGGCATGGTCCCATTTGCCTTGCTGGAAGACTTCTGCCAGGATTCCATCTCCGTCAAGTGACTTCCCAGGTCTCAACTGACAAGCGCTACATGATGGTGTCCTTTCTTGTCAGCAGGGTTTGACATCTTTTCTATCAGCGTGGCTTGGGATTGGTGCACATACCCTTCCCCCACAGAAGGGCCAATGTTCTCTGCATCAGCCACACCTTGAATGCTTTCTGCAAGGGCAATCCACTAGTCATTCCTGAGGGTGCACTGATTGGATTGTAGGATATTGCAGGCTTTTGATAGATGTCTTTAGCAGCCTGATTGTTGGGGCTAGCAAGGACATGCTTGTTGCACGTGTGTTTCCCCTCCAGGAGCTCCTGTGTTTCTGCAACTGTTTTCTCAAACCAGTTCTGATGTTTTGTGGTCGACTTTACCTGAGCCCCGTTGACTTCAGCCAATTGTTGGACAGGGTTTGCAGCACTTTACCGTTTTGCATATTCTCTTACCAATTTTGAATATGGCATTTCATGGGAGTTGCCTCTTGGGATGTAGTTCAAAGGTGATGGCAATGTTGCAGCGGACTACCCCGTGGTTGATGTAGATGTTGGCACTTGGCATCACTCTGCTGTGTAATTTGAGGTCTTTGAAGTCCCGCTGACATACCAGTATGATCCAGTAGGTCCTAGTGCTTAGATTGAGAGTGTCTCCAGTTGGCCTTGAATCCGCATTTCTGCTGGAACAGATTGTTTGTAATGGTCAGTTCATGTTCTGCACAGAACTCAAAATAAAAGCCAGCCATTGTCATTTCACTTGTTGGTGTCATGTTTTCCTCTCCACAGCTCAGAGTCACATGCATCAAACAGTCCATTGGTAAAACAAGTTTGGCTCTTGGGTCCACGTTGCACAGGACACCTCCTTGAAGTTGATGTTGGCTTGTAGAGTGGGGGCATGGACACAGATGACATTGCCAAACTTGTTCTCCTAAACCTGACAGATGTCACTCTTCTTGTGTTTTTCCTGACCAGAACAGAAGCTAGCTGATGCCTTGCTTTGAAAGTGAACCTTGCTCTGCAAAGTATGCTTCACTAACAGCAAATTTGACATGCATTCTGGTGAGTTCCCTTGCGATTAGCATCGGACAGGGTGGTTGCTTCTGCCTTCATCTATCATTGTGCATACATTCCAGCATGCAAGTCTTTTCTCCCTTGCTCCCTTGATTTTCTCCCTTGTTTTCTGCCTTGAGATGCCCCGTGGTCAAGCTTATCCAATAAGGTTTGGGTGAGGCAAACTGGGTATATGCCACCTTGTCTAGGCCATCCTCCATGTGTCCCATAGTGTCCCAACACTGAATAGTGTTGTTTCCTACGGCCAACAATCAAACAGCTCCTGTTCCTGAGCTGTCTGCATGAAATATCAAGACGGCAGCTCCCAGTGACATCTTGCACCTTTTTAAATTTGCAACAGGTCTTTCTTTTCTCTTCTTCTGCCTCACTAGCTGTTCAAAGTGGAGCTCAACTCCACTCTTTAGGCAGGGGGTCCTTTCTCAGTAGCTCAGCAAGCTGAAACAACCAAGGCGACTGCAAAGCTGTAGATGTTTGTCAGAGTAGTGTTCTCTTAGATAGACTGCCATACAGGGCTGAGGGGCTCCATCTGCCCTGCTATTTGCCTATAGCTGGGGGCTGGTATGTGGGCACCAGGAGGCCTATATACCACACGTTTTGAGGCCAGATCTCCTCTGAGTCCCTGCATATCTAGCCTGGGGCAACATGGTCCTTAGTTTCCATCTGTCAGCACAAGGCGGCTATGCATGGGGCTTCCTGTGAAGAGGATATGTACTAGCAGGAGAGATTGACACACTTAGCTCTGCTTTCATGGTGCTGAAAACAGCAGTGCTGAAAACAGCTGTGCTAAAAACAACAGCGTGAGCCAGCAGCACGAGCAGAACGTGAAACACTTCCATGCACTGGTTGCATCACACAGCCATTTGACAGAACTATGTCAATAACACCTATCAATAGCTCACACACTGCAGGACCACATTTAAGAGCCCCTTTTCAACTACAGTAAAGCAATCATGGAATGAAGTGGTTAGCAACTGCATGTTTAATATGCTTAAATGTTTGAATGTTGCTTAGTACCATTGGCTAATTCATACAGCAAGTTAACAGAACACTCTTCATTCAGCAGCAGCAATTGCATTTTTTATTAACTGCATAATGAATATAACAAACCATTACTGAAGACTGTGTAGAACAGAACATAGAAAGTAAAACATCTTGTCTTCTTGTCTGTGACAAGCATTTAGAAGTTTCTGTGCACAGCTGCTGCGTCACCACTGTTAGCTTGGACCTAACTAAAACAGCCAAAAGAAAATCTAAATTTTTGTTATTTTTTATACATAATTTAAAAATACCAGATGATTTTACTGTGAAAATTCAATGGTGAGTGGACTAATAGAAATGGTCTAAAACTGCTCGGAAAACAATCTTTTTACTTCAACTTCCATTAACATTTTTTGGAAAACCTTTACTAATAACAAAAATGAGATTTTTTGATCTGACAGCATGCCTACAAAATATTTCCATGAAAATATTGCATGAAAATTTACTTGATAATAAAGTAAAAGACTGGCAATCAGTGCATTCAATTTCAGTGAAATATTTTATAAGCTGCATTACTGAAATTGCAGGATAACTGCATCTGTCTATAATACACTTTACTGAAACTGCATTATACTGCAATATTCTGCATTATCATTGCGGCCAATTCCATAATAACTGCAGTTCATTTTTGTAATGGCAATGACATGGTATGTAACATGGTGTACTGGGTGCTTCACCTACACCACACTATTAAGACTGATGGGCTTCCTGGCATAGATGCAGTGTGGGAAGTGTAGTTTGTTGGCTGTGATGTGGCCTACTGGAGCTCTTCCACTCTCAGCCCTGAGCCATTCTGAAGCTCTGTAATTCCTGTATCATCTCACAGTCTGATATGATTTGCCTCTATGGAGCCAGTACTGTGTGTGTGTGTATGTGTATGTGTACCGTGCTCTGCAGTGAAAATCATTCGCCCACACACTCAAGCTTGTGGCTGTCAAAGGGTTTAAGGCTGAAGAACGGAGTGCTTCTCACTCTGTATCAGTCTTTATTGTGAAGGAAGGGAGAAGAGCGACACGGATATAATGGCACCCACACTGGGTAGAGGAGTCTAACAAGTTCTCTGTGTTGGCATGATGCCAGCCCAAAAGCTTAAGTCATCAACATCATCATTAAACATTATCAGTTTCATAACTCTCATCATCATTACTGACTGTCATCATCATTACCGGTGCTGAAGACTGAGTCCATGCTGAGCCAGTGCTAAGACACGTTGTACTGTTTTGCTGAACATTTCACATTTACTTCTCCCTGTTCAGTCCTTAACCTTCAAGCAATTCTAAAGAAGCCATATAGACAAATAACTTAAATAATTTACAAGTAACACAAATAGCAGTTTGGAGTTGTTCTCTATGTCAAGGACATTATTGCATGTAATAGAGATCATTAGTAGATCAGTAATATTGACATAAGTAGTGACATTTCACATGGCTGGTCTATTGCACATAATGATTTAGCACATAATGATTCAGCACCCAATAAGAAAATTGCACATGGTAAGATTATTGCACATAATGATAATGATTTTGCATCCAAAACCTCAAATGTAAATGTAATTGACGGATATGAATACACATATACAGTAACATCTAAAATGCACACAATGAAGAGAACATCTGAAGAGCACATACAGCATGAGCTCGTCACTGGCAATGAGGGATCATACGTGCCTGAGGGACTTCAAGTGATGATGGTTAATTTAACGCTGTTGAAGTTAATACGTTCAAGCAGTCCCCCGTGATACTGGAAATGGAGTGCATATGGATACTATAAGTACTGGTATTTTTTCAGTGCAGTGTTTCACATTTGGATAAATGCTTGAATATATGAAGAATTTTCATTGCCAGTAGACTGACTGGCAGACTCCACTATTGAATGTGAGCCAGCAACAGTGTGGCCATACCAGACAGCAACATTATGTGAAATTACTAGATCATAATTTTCAGTGTCTGTATGTTCATGTCTCATTTACTTTATAAAACAGGATGTTTTGGAGAGTAGTGCTTAATGGATTTATGCATCCACCCTGAGCATAGCCTTTTCAGGATCATAGGAAGTGATCATCTGCATGCAGGGCTAGTATACAGCTGCTTGCATGAATCATTTTAATGTTTGTAATGTTAAGTAATACTAGTTAATGGTACCGGTCTGTCTTATGTTTTGGGCCTGATGTGAGAATGTGGCTTCTTCAGTTGTTTATTGATAATATGCCATTTATCACATGATTCCTCCGAGTTGCTGTGTTTACTCGTGTATATGTAATGATGTAAAATGTATTATAATGATGTAATTTAGCTTGTCTCACAAATTACAACTCTGATCACTGAATGCATAGGAGTAAAGTAACACTTCAGACACATTGGATTGGTAACAAGACAGTAATAAGTGCTTAGCTATCTTGCCTGTGCTCTGAATGAGTTTATGCACACAAGAAGAAAATCTAGATATATCCAAAAAGATTCATTCTTTTTCACCTTTTATACTGCGATAGAAGACATTAGCTCCCAAACTTGATAAAATTATTTGACTGTGGCCAACTAGGATGCATACATGATGTTACTAATCTTCTGCCAGACTTAAAGGAGTAGCTTTCCTGTTTTTGGACCTGGTGTTGGGCACTTTAGGTTCATGCAGTATTGAGTACAGTTCATTAAGCACTATGAACATAACAGTGGCCACAGTTTCAGATAGGTAAATGTAATCTATGTATTCTTGACAAGTGACCATACTTGGGTCATGGTTCTGGCAGTCAGTGGACTGTGGACTGTGGTGTGTGTGTGTGTGTGTGTGTGTGTGTGTGTGTGTGTGTGTTTCTGCATAGTTTTACTGTCAGGGTCATGAGCATATGCTGTCAGTGGACCTTGCAATCAGTTTCTGTGTGTGTATGTGTGTGTGTGTGTGTGTGTGTGTGTTTGTGTGTGCTCACATATGCATGGTTTTGCTGTCAGGGTCAAGAGCGTGAGCATGGCTGAAGCCCAGTGACTAGCGTGATACATCAAGCAAAGCGACAGGCAGCTTTTAGTCTAAAGGATGGCCAGCATTCAGACACTGACCATACTGACCCGGCACATAATACGCAGGGGTGACCTCTCTGTAGATAGAACCCTTCTGACCTTGAGATTACCTTGATCTTGTGGAGCTAAACACACAGCACACTCATAAACAAACACACAAAGACACAGTCAGTAATAAAAAAAATGTCACTGTTTGGCCTAATTAAAAATAATCAGCCTGTGAATGTGGCTACGCATTCATCTGTCTTTAACCATAAATGGCCTGGTAAAAACCAATGAGTTAACACCCCCTTGGTGGTTAACACCAACTTTTTTTGCCCATAAAACCAACATTTGAGTTTCTCCAAACACTGGTTTTATAGTAACCATGCCATCACACTTCGCATTTTCTCACAGAAATGCAATGTAGCTTTTATATATGGGAACACTATGAATCATTATTATTCAGGGCATGTGGGGGTGTTTAAAAAAGAGGTGAGTGAGAAGCGAAAGGCCAAGCTATGAGATCACGCCACATGACCCTGAAACACACACTTTATTGACTTTTGGCCTTTTCATGCTTACTTAAAATCACAAGTCATCACAACTAAAAGCAAGTATGAGTGGGCAGAGGACGATCAGACACTGTCTAGCCAGAGTCCAGCTTGTTAGTACCAGGCTTTAGAAGGCTTGCATGTATCTGCCTAGTTGTGATGCCAGGATTAGTCTGTGGTCACCCATGCTGAGTAGTGCCCTGAGGCCACAGTGACAGGGACTGGGCAAAGTGGCACTGCACCACAGCCTTTTGTCTTTAAATAGAATCTTAGCAATGGGCAAGACATAGATAACACCGTTGGGCTTTTCTGACCTTTACCATCAGATGGCTTAGAATTAATTGGAAGGGTGAGATGAGATGGAATGGCAAGCAAGAAGATGCAACAACAGCATGTTGCTATATATATCTTCTGCTATATAGCAAGATTCAAGATTCAAGATTCTTTATTTGTCACATGCATAGTCATACAGGTACAACATGCAGTGAAATGTGTCCTGAACCGCTCCGTATGACTGTGTAGACATTTTTTAGACTTTTTAAGACTATTTAAAATTTGACTACAAAAATCTGAATATCTGAGACATAAAATAAACAAAAGAAACAAGAATAAGAAATAAGTACAAGTAACTTATGTAAGTCTAAGTACAATTAAAAGTATGAGCAATGGAAATTTTCTAAAACACAGTTCTAAATATTTAACAGACTTAAAGTGACAGAAATATAGCTAATAGTTGGATATGTATTTTTATAACCGTAGCAGCAGTGTGTACAATGTGCAAATGGAATGTTAAAGTGCAATTGGGCATTGTACCATGCTAGTGCAGCAATGAAAAACAGAGTGATGAAAGCAGGTTAAGTAAACAGATTGATTTACCAGAGTAATGTACAGAATGACCAGAGTAATACCAGTACGCAGCATGTACAGTACAGTGTGCAGTTGAGATATAGATTAGACAAAGTGTGCAGTATGACAAGGGTCTATGATACTGATATGGTATGCTATGGGGTGAGGGGGGGGGGCATATTCTGATTCAGCATGCTATGGGGGGAGTGGGAGCATGTTCTGATTCAGGACTCTGATGGCCTGAGGATAGAAGCTCCTCTTAAGCCTCTCTGTTCTGGCCCTGATGGTGCGGAACCTTCTGCCTGACTGCAGAGGTTAAACAGTCCGTTACTGGGGTGGGACGAGTCCTTTAGTGTTCGAACTGCTCTGGTCCAACATCTCCTGGTGTAAATGTCCTGCAGGGAAGGGAGAGCAGACCTGCAGCAGTGTTCTGCCGCACGGATCATTCTGTGGAGAGCTTTTCGTTCCTGAACACAGCTATTCCCATACCAGGATGTGATGTTCTGTGTGAAATGTGATGTTCTGTGTGAAGCACATGCTGTGATTTTGTTTCTTGCCATCTGCATCATGTTGAGAAAATGTGTCTTTGAACCAAACAATGACCTTGCAATTAAGTACAAAAATGTCATAAATTTTTCCCATACATTAAAAACCTGCAGTCTTTATTTGGACGTGACCAACTACAAAATGACACATTTTGATACGTTTAACTGTGATAGAATTTTTGAATCTGCTTTAAGATGAAGGCTAAAAGTCATACAGTTTATGCTTTAAGAGCATTTTACTGAGGGTTTTGTCATTCTGGATAAACAGGGTTTTGTCATTATGTCACAGAAATTTGCTGCTACATGTTATGACTGCTCCATTTCTCGTCCTCGTATTTTAGTGTTTTTAAACTTTCTTGTTTTATTTGCAACAGTTACTTATTTCATATTGAGTTTTTCTGCAGGGGGTTTTAATGTATTTATTTAGTCTTTGTCTTTGTCTCCATGTGTCTGTGCAGTCATAACATAATCAATTTCCTCTGGAATCAATAAGGTTGTTTTTATTCTGAATCTGATTCTGGATATACATAAACTGCACATCTGCTATGTTGATGCCTCAAAGGGCTTTGCAAGCAGGATTAAGGTTCTTCCTCTTAAAGAAGATAACCAAAAACACTTGCTTATCTCTTCCCAAGCTAACATCCAGAATTCTGTCCAGATGGGCACCTCAAATTCCTTTAGGAGCCTGACAAGAGAAGCAAACACAATATTTAGGCACACACACACACACACACACACACACACACACACACACACAATGCACAAAACCAATAGCACTGCACAATTTACCCTCTATATATATTCTCTGTCTGGCCTGGCCTGGACTACACCCCTTCCACAAAAGCAAATCTGAAGGCACAATTTTTAGACATATGGTGACTGAACAGTGGAATTGTGTTTATTTTCACTCTTCCTTTATTTCTGTTTGCACAGCTGAGGAAAGTTCAGTGTAATGCAAAATGTGACTTTTCCTGTAAAAAAGTATTATAACGTGTTACAGTCTAAATTCCTCAAATTACAGTTCAAGTAAAGTGTAGGATGTGGCCAACTTCCGAGTGCTGTGGCCCTGGAGGCTACATCCATCAAGACTGTTAAATGATGACGTGAAAAGCTTCTCTGCATGTGTGTGTGTGTGCAGGTATGTTTACTAGTATATGAGTGTCTGGGTTTTTACATGTGGGTCAGGATACAGACAGCTATCTCTGGGCACTGAAACTGTCCAGCTGCTTCTGACAGACCCAGAGAGGAAGTGCTCTAATTAATGGCCTGTTTGAAGCCTGGGAGGAAACAGCAACATGTTGGTGCCCTGCTTCCACAATCCAAAAACACTAATAAAAGAGTCATCAGGAAAGACACGTCATCATTCCCTAATTACCCTGTTTTTAGTTATTTTCTGTATTTTGTTGCACTTCTGGTATTTGCACACACTACAGTCCAGTCCTCATGAGTGACTGCTTAACTGCACAGTAATTGACATCGACCACTTTCAGAATCCGGGCGCGAGCCTCTAGTGAGTTTGCCAAGAGGTGAGGAAAAACTCCCTAAGCAGGAGGAAGAAACCTCGGTTTTAACCAAGACTCAAAAGGGAGTCCCAACCTCCTCTAGCTGACCCGAGAGAGAGAGAAAGAGAGACTCTGTGAAGATAACAAACAAAAGAAGGCTTTTGTGTACAAACTTAATCACTGCCAGAGTCAGTGGAGGTAGTTTTTGCTGAATCAGAATCAGAAAACCTTATTGATCCCATTGCTTAAGTAATGACTGCAAGACACAGTGACACAGAGACAAGAGCAATATAAAATATAAAGTCTAAATAAAATCTAAGTAAAAAATCTGTAGAAAAAAAGAAACTCAATATGAAAATACACTATGCCATTTACAGAAATACTATAGATAAGTAACACAGTTGAGTGAAACCTACCAACACAAATGGTAGTTTGGAGCAAGTTATTGCACTTAGTAGAGAATCCTGTAGTACAATTAAGTAATGAAAAGTAATACTGAGTAGTGATATTGCACACGAAGACAAGACACGGAACAGAGAGTCTCTAGTTCACTTCAATCTCCAAACTTCAATCTCCGCCAGAGCTTTGAACAGCAGCTGCCCTTGGATGGGGGAGGAGCACGTGGGGAGTAGAAAGCAGCCAAACTAGTCAAGGACACTTGGGTACAGGGCACCAGTGATTGCAGACCTGGGATCAGGTGGTGACCTGGGGCCCCAGTGGTGATCATTCAGGCTAGACAAATGTGAGGCGGCTCTCCACAGGTGCTTCTGCTTAGGTTTACAGAGTATGACTGTAAAGAATGTGAGTTGAGACTCCGGCATACCTCGCTATAGCCGCCTAGCTAGAAAGGGCAGAGCCGAGGGGTATGATAGACATGCCGTCCCCCCACTCCACCGTCAACAAACCTGAGTGAACGTGAGGAGTGGTGGGACAACAGCACCAGCATCCCAGTTCACTAGGATTCTCTGTGTCCACAGCCTCCCAGCTCTACACCCTTCATCTGACAGGATGAATTAAATTATAATTGTGAGCTGTGTGACAGTACTCTAGTCTTAGACAATGCATTTTTCACAAGGTATGAGTCCTTAATCACAAAATATGAGTCTTTGAGAGTAGGTTCATGAATAACTAGTGACTGACTACAGACAGTATACTTGTAATTTTCTCTGTTTGCCAATGTTCTGTTAATCCTCACTCGGTTGGAGAGAAACTGTGGGTGGTATGCTATACTCCTGTATGTTATGAACTTGGCAAGCTGCTTTCCTGGCCCAAGCTGAGTTGAGGCCACAAAGGAAATAGGCTTGCAGTGTGGAATGGAAGATGCTGTTCCAAAGAGAGAAATGAGTACACAGAAGATTTGAGACAGCTGTGATGCCCACTGGGAACATCAAGTTTTGAAGCAACACTAGAAGCAACACTCTAGTTTTTCCCATTTTCACTGAATTCTGCTGCATTAGATGTCAAAGTAGCATATATGAAGTTGACAAAAAGTTTTCTTTGGTGTGATGTCAGAGAAGAACCACATTTGATTCCCCAAAGATCCTCTCAGTTAACTGGCATTTAAAGAAACATCAGCTGAAAGGTTTTCCAAGGCTGCGCTACACATTTTGATGTTTTAACTATTCCGGACACTCCTGATCCAACAAATCAGATCAGTAACTGAGTTGAAGTCGCTTTGTTAAAGAAGGTAAAGCACAGAAATGGATAAGTATAATGTAAAAATGGATAGAGCACTGCTTCTGGGAACACTGCTTTACACTTTAAAGGCTTTTATTTTTAAATACATAATCACCGTATCAGTTATAAAGCAGAGTAGGTCAAGTCAAGTCAAGTTTATTTATCTAACATTCAATGTGCTTTGCAGGAATATAATAAAAAAAATATTAACCATAAAAATAGTAGGAAGTAGATTAAAAGTCTTAGGCCCCTATGAAAATTGTTTGAATCTGTTTATATCAACAGTGTGTTTCTTTCTGATAACAAAAACACAAGTGAACATTACAGTAAATTCAAACAAACAAGAAAGCAGAAAAAAAGTATCAAGATTTCCTTTTCTCTAAAAGGAGTTGATATTTTGTGAGTTGGTTAGAAGAACACAGGTTTGGTTTCAGATTTCTGCT
The DNA here is from genome assembly GCA_037576975.1 of Alestes dentex. NCBI lineage: Eukaryota > Metazoa > Chordata > Actinopteri > Characiformes > Alestidae > Alestes > Alestes dentex. Next base: position 625 of record JBBIGA010007986.1, on the reverse strand, counting down.
CAGTGCCTCCAGTCATTGTTAGGATTTATAAAATTCCATTAGCAGCACCACCTAATTTAATCTAATGAAGTAAAACGAGCCAAACCAGGTATTTGATGTAGCTAAAACGAATATTGGACTTCCATGAGGAAAGAGGTCTGGAAATGGTTAGGAGAACACTTTGCCGCACATAAAACCACACTTTACTGTAATAATGTTAATTGTATTTATTGTAATATTAATGTTTTAACACTAACTTAACACTACTGTCCAGTAGTAAACAGATTTTAAGTATAATTTTCCCATCCTCTGCAACAGGACTTTTGCACAGTACTGTACTTATAAGAAGGCGGAGGAGGATAGCAAGGTTTTTTAGCAGCTTTTTAAAGATGGCTATTGCTGGTGCAGATCTGATATTAACCCTAACCCAGTTGGTTTCAGCTGTGGGCAGCATATTTGTAAGGACTAATTTAAAGTTGCTATTGAATAATAAGTCTTAAGATTACTCGCTGAGTAATGACAGTTTAAAGGACACACTTTGTGGAAAAGCTGAAGTAACAAGTGACACTAGTTCTAAACATCCTATTTTGACCTGAACAAGTGAGTTTTCAGTGGACCAAAGCATTTAACCCATTTCTTTCTTGCC
>JBBIGA010007965.1:0-15410 GCA_037576975.1 Alestes dentex | reverse complement strand
GAGAGAGAGAGAGAGAGAGAGAGAGAGAGAGAGAGAGAGAGAGAGAGAGAGAGAGAGAGAGAGAGAGAGAGATTGTATCCAGATTGCAGATTGTTCCTGAAGAGGTCACAAAGTGTCTGTTTCCAGCTACAGGGACGCACATAAACTCAATTAGTGCCTCTAATTACTCCATACTCAACGTCCAGTCTCCAAACCAGCTGCAGCAGGACACAGCTTGGGCTATTAATGACTTCCTGCCCTGTGGGTGGAAAGTGGACAATGGGGGCCTGAGACTCTCTATCTCTGAGTGTGTGTGTGTGTGTGTATATTTACAACATACCATGTTTTTGGTGATGGTGTTGAGACAGTCTCTTTGTAGCTCCTGAGGAAGGATGGCGAAGCTCCTCTCTGACCAGCACTTTACAAAATGCTCAGCAACCCATCTGAGAAGAGACACACACATTGGAGATCATAAAAATGTTGTATAATAATAATAATAATAATAATAATAATAATAACAGCATAAATAATAACAATAATAACAACAATAATAATAATTGTCATCTTTAATCAATAGTTTATCCTTGCACAAGTTGTAAACATTACACAAAACTTAATTAATGTGACAATTGTGCGTAATCTATCATGATAAAATGGGGTAAAAATTGGGTAAAAAAAATAGACTGTCTTGTGTTTATGTGCATTGGAGTAATGCACATAAGTGAGCTATTACATCACTGTAAGTGAGCAAAAAAAATCTGCATCACTCCAGGTCATTCAGAGTCACCCAGAACAGCCTTGGCTCCAAGTTACTCCATGCAGTGTTCTATTGCTGAAACTATTCTGAGTTATCACCCTTCATATGACTCTCTATATGTCACCCTCTATATAGGTGACACAATCTGTAGTCACCTACATCTTTTTCTGACTTATCTTCTCTCCTGAATATCATGAATCAAAGTATTCATGTAATCCAACAGAAGGGAATTGTTTTAGTCAAAATAATGCAGCCCCATCTTTAGCCATGTCATATTACTGATTCACGGCATCTCTGGAAAGCTGCACTGGGAAAACACTGTTTGCCGAAGATGCTGTACAAAAGAAAATAATACAGAATTCGACTGAATTTCAATGTGAAGCTAAGAAAGTGATCAAAAAGCTCAAAACAGCTACAGCAGATTCCTCCAGCAAGAATCCAATGGAAATTATGTTACATTTACAGATTACATCAAAAAAAGACCAAGTTAAAATCACAACTTCAACTGCTCAAATCAGACTTAGCCTAATCAAGTAAATCATTCCATAATAAAATTATTTCCAAAATGAAATGACCCTATATTTCAATGTTTAAAAGACCTACACGGTATGGACAAAAGTATCGAGACACGCCTGTTTTCAGGGTTTGGGCTAGGCCCCTTACTTCCAGTGAAGGGCAATTTTAATACTTCAGTATACCAAGACATTTTGGTCAATGCCGTGCTTCTAACTTTGTGGACACAGTTTGGGGAAGAATCTTTTCTATTCCAGCATGACTGTGCCCCAGTGCACAAAGCAAGCTCCATAAAGTCATGGTTGGATAAGTTCAGTGTGGAAGAACTTGACTGGCCCGAACAGAGCCCTGACCTCAACCCCATCCAACGCCTTTGGGGTGAACTGGACCGGAGATTGCGAGCCAGGCCTTCTCATCCAACATCAGTGTCTGACTTCATTAATGCTCTACAGAATGAATGGGCACAAATTCCCACAGAAACTCCAAAATCTTGTGGAAAGCCTTCCAAGTAGAGTGGAAGCTGTTATAGCTGCAAAAATTCCAGTCTATGTATTTGAATGCAACGTCATTAAAGTCCCTGTTGGTGTAATGGCCAGGCATCCCAATACTTTTGTCCAAATCGTGTATATGTGCATAAATGACAAAAATGGTCACAGGAGGTTTTCTTTAACTTTGTTTCTTATGTAACATGAATGAATATGATGTACTTTAAAAAAGTGCCTGTGGCGGTTTACTATAAAACCATCCTAGGAGTTTTAAGCACAGAACAGCTCAAGTAAAAGCTCAGTAAGAATAGCCAGAGAGAAGTGTGATGGTAATGATTAGTGGGGTCACAAGGTAATAATTATAATACTGACGTTCTGCTTAATTGGATATAGTACAGAGTAAAAAAAAAAAAAAACACACTCCAACAAATATTGTGCTCTGACGATATTGTTTAAAAGTGTGGGACTACCGCTGCATTATGTCCCTTCCAACTTATCAAACTGCTAACAAAAAATACTGCGACACATACTTTGTATTGTGAAAATAATGATAAAGTTTCGTGATATATTTTTACCCTATGGCTCAGCTCTCATCTGGGGGGCTGTGGATATTTCTAAGAGGAGCTCTGTGCTGTGAACATTTTTTAAAATACTGCAGCTCTTTGCGCCTGACTCATCTCACACTCCTACCCACAGCAGAGGTAGCATGAAAACATCTCTCTCTGTCACTCTTTCACACACACACACACACACACACACACACACACACACACACACACACACACACACACATCCCTCACATCCAAGGCGCTGGGAAAAACTCGACCTACTTTCTCAGGCTTCTCCAAGCTTGTTTTTGCGCAGTACCAAAGTGAAGAACAACCACATATAACAGCAGCATGAAATGTGTTAGCTAAACAAAACCAAAGTCTACATCAACAATTAAGAGCTTCTAACATACATAAGGGCACAGGAAGAAATACTGCATATGACCTTTTAATTTAAAAGGCCTTTTTTTTGGATGTTAATTTTTTTTCTCACTTTTAAGTACCAAAATCTAAGCGTACTGCACTTAATTCAGCTCTGCTCTGACTGCTGTGTGCCAAGCCTGATGTACAATGCAGACTGAATTAAAACACTTATAATAATAACTTCAGCATAAATGAGCACCTCACAGAAAGAGTCAATTCAAATCAGGTTGTTTTTACACCTTAATGTTCATATGTGGACTGTAGAGACAGGAGAATGGACAATTACTGGAATATAATTAAATTGTTGTCAAAATTGTATTAGAATATGTTCAATGGTAACTGCAGACTGTAAGAAGTGTCTTTGCCTCCACAAGAAACTACCCAATAAAACACTAACAAGGTCACTGTTGTTTATTGCCTCAGGATGGCGCATTTAATTTGATTAACGTCAAACGTTCAACAACGTTTGGACAACTGTTACACAGTGACCTACTTTTAGTTGGCTGCATGACCTAAAAAGTGAGAATGTAGTAGTTATATTATACAGCAGTGTAACCCAACAATCGTGGTGGAAGAGGCCTATTGGTATCTCACGCAAACACACATAGCACATTACAACGGCTAGATCAGCAGTTTAAATGCTGTACACGGCTGCATAAGTTCTTTACATGGTGTTAACATACACCTTTATACACCTTTAAAAAAGTTCAAAGTGCACCCACATGGAGGATATAAACCGAGATGTCTTTCCAGACAGACTTACCCGACACAGGAGCCATAGAGGTTCTGAAGGCTGATAGAATGGCTGATGGCAAGGCACTCGAGTATGCTCCTCTGAACTCCTTCAACAGACTGGAAAAAGGAATGGACAGAAAACCTTTGATTTGTTAAATTCACACTTTGCTCAATCCTCTGTTTTCTGACTTAACAGCGCATTCTAAAGAAAAGTTGAAATCAGCACAAACCTGTGTCAGTTTTAAGCCAGACCAAGTCCTAGCCTTGACTAGCTCATAGTATATAAGATGCGAGCTAAATTAGCAGACACAGCTATGATCTCATATCACCCTGCTTCAGACATAAAGGTTACTGGAGCTACACGGAGAAATTCTCTCTCACAAATAGGAGTATTTTGTTGGAACTAAATATTTCTTTCTGTGAAGCAAGAACTGAAATATATTCGTTTTAAGCATGGCAACCACCTCAGTGAACCCTAATTGCATGAACTGTAAAATAGAGGAAGTCTAGCCATTGACACACAACACCAAAAAGCAGTAAGAAGACAGTAAGAAGAGTTAGCTAACAGGCTGGCTAGTTTTATGTATATTATGCAAAATATTTCTGTTTACACATAATCCATGCTGTAAGTCGAAGTTTTCTTTAGCACTTATAAATTTGCTCATATGGATGTTGAATGATATAAGTGATCATTTTTAGTTTCAAAATAAAACAGGAGGTAACTGGATTAGGTGCCGTTCCACCAAGCTAAGCCCTATTCAAGCAGCGCACAGCATTATAAACATGCGGTTGGGGGTTTTGGTGCTCAAGCACCTGCAGCTTTTCCACTCAATGGCCATGGTGCCATTTTTGGCCAAGAGTTTTTTTGGCTTGCCCACTGCCCTTATCAAAAAGAGTTTTAACACTGAATAATATTAAACTGTGAGTTACAAATTCCCATCTGGCTGCCCTCTACAAGCTGAAGGGTGAAAGTGGCTGATGGATGTGGTGGGTTTCTTACGTTATCTCTTTGCACATCCCCCTCAGTCTTTCAATGATGGACCTTTTTCTCCCCTTGTTATTTTACGCTGCTGCTCATAATAAGCATGATTCATCGTAACATTTGATTTAAAGAACTATTTTTCTTTACCTATAATCTTTCATCAAAATGGATTTTTTTCTACCTCTAAAACATCTGATTTTTTATGTCACCATGCAGCAGTAGGTGGAGAAAAATAACAATAACTAATATCATTTAGATTGTAGTGTATTACGTAGGACAAAGACTAAACAGACCACCAACAATTCATTTAAAATGGTAAAAGTGGGTTAATAATCAGAGAAATAATTCATCCCTGCTAGACAACGCCTGTAACTTCAGCTTGTACTCAGATCTGGGTCGAAAAGCATCCATCGACAGGAGGGACAGACACGCCCGGAGATGAAGCACTGCAGTGCTTGTCAAAGATTCAGAGAGAGAACACACTGCAGTCAGACTAAGGACCTTCAGGAGACAAGTTAACAAGCAGAAGGCACGGCTTTGCAGTTTGGACTTCACTGTCTCCATGCACCAGACGCACTAAACCGAATCTGTCATCATAACCTCAGGGATACAGGCACAATTCCTGGCAGTGAGACAGCAAATTCTGGAGAGGCTCAACCAGCTCAGAATGCATTCTCAGATAAATTAAAATCACATAACATTGACCATGGAAGGTAGTAAGTGGTTTATAATTGGTGTTAACCACTGCTCAACAAGCCTATTAACAGTAAATGCGTTCTTCCTCAGTGTATAAATAACATCAAAGGGTCTGGCTTAAGGCTTTAATTGAACCCAAAGCAGTCCAGAGTATTTAATGTCATTCTTCTATGAATCTCTATAACAAGTATTTGGTTATGTAATTAAGTTATGTAATTAATTACATTAACATTCAGTATACATTTTATGTTAAAACAGTCAAACATTTCCGACTTGTTTTGATCTCAAAGCTGTACACACAACAATAACCTTTCCTCAAATTAAATCTATCTTCTGCTTACAAACACAAATGTGAGTTGGGTTGAAAGTGTAAAATCTGTACAGAATTGATCACTTATCACTTGTTTCAGTGATAAAAATACTTCAGACTTAAGAAAGGGGGGGGGGTCATGACATATGCAACATGGGGGACCTTGGAAAATTTATTCAGGAAGAATCTGCAGTTTGAATTTAAATTAGAAAATGAACTGGAAGGACGGCTTTGTCATACTGATAGTCTAGCTTCCCAGGGATTACGCTTCTAAAGTTGCGAAGTTTTGAATGTCTTAATCTTATATACATTTTCAGTGCCTTGGTTCAATGTAAATCAAACCTCAAAATGATAAATTACGTAGAAATGTTTTCGTGTTGCTCCTTTTAGGCCACAATAAGGGTTTACCTTTGGAAAGAATCTGCAGTAATCTCTGGTCAGAACCATTTCAGCCACATCTTTCAGTCCTTCCAGACCCAGCATGTCCGCAGCTAGCACGACCTGACTGAGAAACACAGAGGACATTCCACAACGCTACATGATAGACTACCGCGCTACATCAACATCATCCTCACTACCAAATAGCCATTTAAAGTAGAGCTTTGTGATCTCATCTATTATCTTCTATACCAGTATACCAATGTCACACAAGTTTTAATCAGCAATTTTGCTGATTAAAAGGGAGAACAGTGTGCCATTTGCTATGGACAGTTTAAAATGCCTTTAACTAAATACACAGTATCTTTCTCGTGTGGGAATGAGGCTTTTGTGGGCATGTGAACAGAGAGACTCCAGAATACAGTTATAGCTTTGGTTCAACTCGGCCCATTCAACCTCGCCTCAGCTCCCTCAGGTGCACTACTGACTGCCTGGGGAGACTTCACCTTAGTTAACTGTGACCTGACCACCACAGCATTGGAATTTAAGCCCCAGCTAATCAACATTCACTGTAGAACCACTTAGTCCGCCGGGGTCCGGACTTGATGTCTCACAATGATGCCTTTGTGTCTAAGTCACCAGAGGACATTGAGCACTGTACACCCAACATGCAGTCTGGCCTTCTGAGGAACACTGACAGTGAGTCTAACATCACCCACCTACCCTGGAGTGGATGACAGTGTGGTCAGATGTAATTAGACACTTTGTGGTACCTCACATTGGTTCCAGGAGGAAGATCCAGTATGGCTCCATACATGAAGTGCAAAAGAATCTCCATCTCATCTGGACCCAGACTAAAACACAAACACACACACATATATATACTTCTCAAGTGATGATCCCTGACAATACAAATATACATTTAGTATAAAATGTACTGTGAGCAGAGTGTGACAATTTTAAACAGAACTTTCAGACCTTGACTGGATGACTATATTAAATTTAGCTTAACCAAATCCAGCTCTGGTACTTATGGTACAAATCACTTGAGCAAAAGGAAATGACAAAATGTGGGTTTGTAACTGTTTGTTACTGCCCTGCTAAATGGAAAATGTTTTTAATAATATAATGTAATTCAACTGAGAGGAAATGCATAAGTATTTATTGCATTCCTGCTTTTGAACCTCCAAGATCAGTGGTTTTGATCCTGGCATTAAGCATTTCTAAAAGAATAGTTGTGCTTCACACACTCTGTGCACAAATTTCAGTGGCTGCCAGTAGCCATAGATGTTCATTTATGTTTAACGACCCTAACAGTAATGTTGTACAACATTTAAAATCTTTTTTTAATGCTTACATACATTTACACAGCATAAACAAGTTCCCTTTTTGAATACTAGGTAGTAAATTAAACTAAACTGTACATGTGTATTAATAGCTAGTTTCTGTCTGCATGTGCTTATCTGACATATGAAACCTTACACACACACACACACACACACACACACACACACACACACACACACACACACACACACACACACACAGCCATGTCTTTTGTCTGATTTACAAACGCAGACTAGAGGATGAATAATTAATGCTCTGTAGGTCTGTAGCCTGCAGTTTCAGATGTCATCCTCAGACAGCAAGTACAGGCTGAAACAACTAGAAAAATGACAAAAACCTAAATGCAAAAACAGAGGCACCAATCAAGAGTCACTGTAACTAGGAGGAGACTTTTACTAATGCAACAGACACAGGCTTTCATTAACAACACAGCAATATGCATTTCTGCCATGCTTTCGGTAGACTATGTTAGAGCAACTCAGGGCACAGTCATGGTGCTGTTTTCGCATTTCCTGCCCCTGAAATCTTAAAAAAGGCTCCCTATCATAGATGGCCTGCAAATTTTTGTATGAAAAAATTAAATATTATAATGCATCAATACATTCTAACCAACAACTAATACCTTGTGTTGTGGCCAGTACTGATATTGATAATTCTACCCTGTTCTGCACTTTTAACAAGTTCACAATATAATCCACACATGAAGCACAGTGAAGTCTCTAAAGACTAGTTGTTTATTGAAATCACATATTTGGCAGTTAAATCAGTGAAGGTGAATTTAGTGAACCTTTACAACTCTTAAGAATTGGACCTAGAAATCATGTTGTACCTTTTAGGGTACATTCATGCTGTTCATACCATGGGGGACTAAAATAAACTGGGACGTTTATCTGACGTATATCTTCTGTCTTCTGTTTGTGAGACAATGGTATCATGCGTAAATATTTCCCCTGCTGTCAGTGCAAAGAGACAGTAGATGGTACCCAGAGTGAGCTTTAGTCACGAGAAATGGTGTACTATTTGTTGTGCAGGTTGTGTTGACTTACCCCTGCAGTGTGATGCTCTGGCGCGAGCTCTCCATCCAACTGCCACATAGCATTGCTTGGAAATACTGGGAGCGAGCACAAAGAATGGCCCTGAGGAGACACACACACACACACACACACACACACATACAGACAGGGACAAAAAGGTCAAAATCATCCATCACACCCAAACTTCACACTGCATCACCCTGGCTGATGTGCTTCATGTCTGTAAATCAGCCAAGGACCAATTTAGCCAGGGAGAAAAAGCTAACCACAACTCTCACAGAAGAAAAAGACAACAGGCTGCTTTTTGTTTCTTCTCCTCATCATCCACAAATTCATCAAGCATTTGTCAACTTCTCTCTCAGCTGCACCACAGAGGTCATCATCACCGACAATTATGCCACAGATCCCGGTACATAGTACATACTACATACTAGCACATACATTAGCACATACTAAAACCAAACTGAAGTCCATGCAAATGCTGAAATTCTTTTCCACTGACGTACTTGTGTGTTTGGAGCCAAGGGGTTTTCTATAATTGCCTAAGTACAGCGAAAAAGTGATGGATCAAATGCTAACAGACTACGATGAGATTAGAAAAACCTAGAGTATTCCTTGGGTGATTTTATACTTCTACCTCTTCTCTCCCCAGCCCCTTTATCACACACTCTCATACACAGTTTAAAAATAGACATCATCTCTTTAAGTCTGTCTCTTATTCTAAATGTGCACTCACAGTAAATCACAGATCAGAGACAACAGAAGAAAGTGTGAGAGCAAAAAACGTTTTACCTTTCAACAGTATTTCAGCACTGGACAGCTCCAGCAGGCTGGCTGTGAATGATGCTTGAGGGAATTTTTCTAACTGGATTGACACTCCAGTGTGCCCAGTTCTATTTTTAAATTCCCAGGGAAAACAGTGTAAAGTGCTGAAAATGTTTGCATTATAAAAAAGCATTATATTAAAAATCCAGCAAAGTTTGAAATAATTAAATATGGCTTTAAATGTTTTTAGACATATCTGATAACTGCCTGGGTGTGATCCTGATATTATGATGACCACCCTTGATTAACAACCAGCAAATCTTGACTAACCGCACTGTGTCCATGACTCATTATACACAATGTAGTGCACACTTAATAGTTATTCATAGGACATACTTTTACATGCTGTGTGCCCACGAGAGCAAGATTAACCTACTTAGAAAGAAGGCGTGGATTCTGGGGGTTTACGCACAAACTTGTATTCACATTTATACACCAAGCCAACAACTCTAATACAAGTATGTGAAATGAAGCACACATTTTGTCATACGTGAACACACCACAGCACACAGTGTGAACAGCACAAAATTCTTCCTCTGCATTTAACCCATTCACCAAGAGAAGCAGTGGGCTGAACCCACGTGAACCCACGACTTCCTGATCGCTGAGCGAACGCCCTAACCACTAGGCTACCAGCGGCCCAACCGATTCAGCCCAGATGGGACATACTTATGTATGTGAAGAGCTTCTAATATTTAGCTACTTTCGCTGAAAGATAACTGACAGATAAAAGACACCAAACAGCTCTTGACTGACTTTGTAATTAAACCATCAGGTTAAGGCCAACAACACAGCCTGTCCTACAAAACTGAAAATCTCATTCATTCACATTTGTTACATTTACTTGTGTTTACATTCTGCAAGTCTTTACTTCAGGAAAAAACAAATATTCTCTCTGACTAACACGGCTGTGTCTGCAGGCGTGGAAGAGAAGGAAGGAGATACAGCCCTTTTCCTTTCCTTTCTCCCGTGGGAGAGTGGTGGACAGGCGGATGAAAGCGAAGGGGGAGATCAGACAGAGATTACCAGTGGCAGTGAGGTGTGGTTGTTTGTGCTCTAACGCTGCTGTCACATACATCTGCAGCAGCTACAGGGCCAACATAGTGATTAGAGCTGTAACTGCGTTAAACATGTACACCCCATTTCAGGGTGACAAACCTATAACACAAATTATGTGAACGATTGTTTTTAATAATGATGATACAAAATGTAATAATATGATACAAAATACGAGCATCTTCATTCAAAAGAGTATGGCATTATTGTCAGTGTATACTGTTATGTGAACTATTATTGAGTTTCTGCTGTCATCTAATAAATGTATAAATGTTATTAATTCCTTAGTGAAATCTGTAATTGGTGACAAAGATGCTGTGATGTTGTGCTGTTTCTTACCTGGTGTAGATAACTGTCATTATGTGTATCACTAAGCGCATTATTTTGCTATGGTGTGCAATAGTATTCAATGTTTTTATTATCATTATGTGCAACAGTTTTACCATGTGCAGTATCCAGTGAAGTTCTCTAAATGGGTGCTGAATCATTACATTATGTGCCATATCTTATTATGTGCAATAGTCCAATCATGTGAATATCACTGCGTACGTCAACATTACTGATCTCTACTACATGCAATAACATACTCTGAACCATCTGTGTCATTGAAAATTCACTTAACTGTAAGTTACTTATCTATAGCATTTATACCCAACATTTGTGTATCTAGTATAGTGTGTTTCATAAGTATTTTTCTACAGACTTTTATTTGATTTTTTAAGACTTTATATTTCAGTGGTCTTGTCTCTCTATCTCTGTGTGTCTTTGCAGTGTAACATAAGCAATTTCCCCCAGGATCAATGAAGGTGTACCTGGATTACAGCCAACCAACACCACCTGAACCAGAAAAATATTCATTAATCAACAGCTCAAATTCAACCCGACATGCAACGTTTGTGTGAGTGATTTATAACTGTTTGAACCCTGCTATGTCACTTTCTAATCCAGCCTATATGGAAACTGAAATATTTGATTGTAACTGAAATACTACTTGTACTGATACGAAATCGTACGGGAATTACATAGTGATAAGATGTTTGACTCTACTGTCCTGTTACACCTCCCACAACATCAAAACAGAGAGAGGCTTTGGGCAGCTCTCCACTGCGAGACAGCTCTGGAGCAGACTCAGCGGAGAGGGAGAGAGGGAGGGAGGCGTTCTGAGAAAAACACTGTTGCCATAGTTACACTATGGCAGTAGGCACTGCAGAGCCAAACGCTGGGTTGCCATCACTTAACACAGCACTGCTTACACATGAGAGCATGACTACAGAGGTAGAAAAGTAAAAAGCCTCTAAAAGAAATGAATGAACTGATTGATGAAATAATAAAAACACATGGAAAAAAATAAATAAATCAAGCAAAAGTCAGGCTTGTAAACGGTTGCTACTACTCTGTTTGGTCTTGTTATGTATATATAACATAATGTATATACATTTGTAGACAATACTGTACCTCACACAGTATCAGAAAATGTATATTTCAGCTAAACAAGGATGGCTGGGAGGGGGGCAGTGTCAGGGAGTAGTGGCTTAAAAAAAGTGCTGATTACGTTACCTGTGTGCAGAGAAGACTCGGTCTCCCACCTGGATGCTGATATCAGAGGCTTCACCTCTTTCATACAGAGACAAAAGGTCAGCACCAAGGCCAGAGGCCGGCTCTAAATGTTCAGCGTCTGAAATGGAGAGGTAGCGAGAGTGGGAGAGAATAAGAGTAGGTGAACTCAAATATGCCCTATTTGTCTAATAACTGTTAATAACATTAATCATAATTAGAGTTGTCATATGTGTTGTATCTTCAAATTCCTTTATTACTCTTTGTTCTATGACTATCACCATCATCATTATCAATGACTCTATAATCACTACGAGTTGCACATATGGTCAGCTTTAAACTTTACTGTGCTTTGGCAACATTGTTCTTGAACCAGTCAAGGCTAATTTGAAGAGAGAGTAAGAAACAAAAAAGATAACAGAAAGAGAAAAGTAGTGAAATAAGAGAATGAGAGAGAAATAGAAAGGGAAAATAAGTATAAGCCTATAATTGTGTACCATTCCTATTGGTCAGTTTGTTGTCATTCTGACACAGTATAAACAGCAGGTGGCATTTTCAATGTAAAAAAAATTGAAATTGCAAACAAACAATGTGCTTTTGAAATTTGACTATTATACATTATTACATATGTCTTACAATTAAATAAGCATAACTATAAGCTGCTGGGGCAGCTGGTGGCCTAGTAGTTCGGGCGTTCGCCCTGTGATCAGGAAGTCGTGGGTTCGATTCCCAAGACTGCTAAGCACCTCTGAGGTACTCTTGAGCATCCCCACACGCTGCTCCCCGGGTGCTGTGTTCCTGGCTGCCCGATGCTTCACTTGGTGAATGGGTTAAATACAGAGGAAGAATTTCGTGCTGTTCACACTGTGTGCTGTGGTGTGTTCACGTATGACAAAATGGTCACTTTCACTTACAGAAATTGTCCAAAAGTACTGTAGTTTTCATTTAAAGAGCATTTTTGTGGAGATACAAGGTTTTGCTCCAACAGAAACAAGATTCATTAATATATGGAGTCAGTGCCAACACAGAACTGTCAGGAACCCACCTGGGCTGGAGCTGGTGTGAAGCTCCACATGCTCTTCCTCGACTGCAGAGCCATTCGAGAGCACTGAGTGGCTTTCCAGTCCAGCGGAGCCCTTGATCACTTTTCCCAGGCTCTTATCCTCTGTGTACACTCGCCTAGAAGTTCAGAAACATTAGCAAGGTTTAATTAGACTTATACTACAATTCTGTAGGGCTGAGAAGGCTTGGTTATCTGTTCCTGTAACTGGGCTTTATTAGTAAAACCATGCCCTGTGACTTAGCTAAGAAATCCAAGAAACAGCCACACAATGAATCGTTAAATAAACGTACAAATTTTATCAAGAGGTAGAATGCCCAAGGTTAACGCAGGATCTTCTGAAGCTTGTCCTTTCAGGTTTTATCAACATTAAACTTGAGTGTTACGATACACATTTTTTTGTTGCAATGTGAAATATGAGATGAATCAAACACTGATTTTTTTGGGGCTAAATTTTTTTTTCATTTCACACAGAAACTGTAATGTTTTTCAGGGTTCTTTTAAAAAACATTCAATTAACACCTGGAGTAAATTCATCTAGTAAAAAAGTTACTTGTGCTGATTATAATTTGTTTTGATTTGGCAAAATGACTTGCCATTTCTTTTAGCCTTTGTGTCAAAAATGTATTGCATCATGGGGCAAAACACAATACATCTCGTATGCCTGAATTTCTATTTTGTCACAATATGAATTCAAAAATTTTCATCATTAATTATGGGTGAGCAATATGCCAAAAAGATACTAAAAGGTATTAAAATGCTAAACAAAAGGTATCACAGCATTTAGTTTTTTTTGGACTTATAAAAAGTTGCACCAGCAAAACAGTAACAGTAAGGCTATGGAATTGACTGAGGATTTACAAGGATTTTTATCAATTCATTAGAGGGCAGACTTAAAGATGCCTCCCTTAAAGATGATCTGGTATTTAGGAAGAAAGGTTTTTGAAAATCTTGCTCCTAAGTGAAGAGTGGGCAGAAGAAATACTTGCCCAGGCTCTTGTAGTTTAAAGCGGCACCATTTTGACTCTTGAATACCAAGAATCAAAATCTGACTGAAGAAAATGACGTTTCTGTATCTAATTTAATATAATGGATTTTGATGTGCAAAAGTGGTAAAATAGTGAGACCTGAGCTTGGTGAGAACATCATGTTCCATCTCAAGGCTGTATATATTTTAAGGACTGTTCAGGGACACTTGACATGATGTTCCAGGTATGATCAGCAGTAAAGAAACGGAGAGAGATGCATTGTGGAGCATCCAGATGCAGGTACAGACTGTGACTCAAGAGAACAACAACTTTTTTGAGAGAAGCGAATCAAAGTCAAAAAAGGAGTACGGACAGAGAGAATAGAATGCCTACACACCCAAATCAGAGACATAAAACATCATTTTTAACAAGGTAAAGGTTGCCATGAGGAGAGAATGTTTTAAAAATCGATTGCAGTAATAAAAAATGAAAATGACTGTAAAACAACAATCTTGTCATTCTTTTCTAATTTTATCAACTATTCTATTTTTGTCAGGTTAATGACAGTCCATGTCCCCAAGGACTTACGCTTGAATGGAAAATAACCCATTTCATTAACAAGGAAAACAGCCTATTACTGACTTGTGGCGCCATCTTTCAGCCCCTTGGTGACACTGCAGCTCCTTTTCTAAAAGCATACTTAATTTCACAGGAAATTTTAGGAGAGTTATTTACTAATTAAATAGCACAATCACAAGATAATTACATGGTAAGTTAAAAAAAGTTATTTAAAGAACTCCTCCCAGAACTACCACACAGACCGTGAACTGCTGAACGCATCTCCTGGCCATTATACAGACCATTAGTCTGACGTCCAAGACAGAGGGGTCACACAGAAGGACTCTCTAAATCAGAAAGTCAGCAAATGGAACACATTTATCTGTAGTTTTCTGGGTCCTTTTGGTGTAAATAAAATTTGTTTGTCAACTCTGTTTGTCGAATATGCAAATATATTTGAATTGCACACATCATCTTTCAAGTAGATAGATCAACTAAACACCATTTCTAAAACAATGTTACATAATTTCTAATTCATGTCAAGTAAAATTGCAAGATTCAAGATTGGGGTTTAAAAAGGTACATAGGCTTATTTTAAAATATTCTGAGAATACTGTCAGTGACTACAGTCTATAGGCAAAAAAGTAAACTTGTAGCTTCAACATCTTTTGTATAAACACTATTCAGCCATCAGCTTACTGCTAATATGTCAGAATGCATTACAAATTTTTTACAAATGTATTAAGTACTCACGAGGGCTGCACAATTAATTGAATTTTAATCATGATCACAATTTTGGCTGCCAAGATTAAATTAGGATGATCGTCGGCTATATAAACATTTGAATAGCGGCTCTGCTGCATATCAAATCAAACACTTTCTCAACCAATAGTCAGCCAACCACCAGGGGGCGGACGAAAGATTAGGCCTTCATTAAGCTGCCTAAAATAAGAGCGCACCCTGCAGCGAGGAGTTATTAGCCAAAAACCGTTCACCTCGCCCACGTGTCCCATTACTGTTGTCCGAGGTGAACGTTTTCGGCAAATAACTCCGGATCTCCGGGGGCTATTAAGGCAAACAAGGGGTCATTGAAAAGATGTCACCGAGCCCTATCTAACAGTAAAGGTTTCACATTTAGAGTGCGAGATATATTTTTCATATTTAACATTTAGATTTAAGATCATTTAAGGCAAATCCTCCAT